>JAATLQ010029604.1:15847-50150 GCA_013421005.1 Heliconius erato x Heliconius himera | reverse complement strand
AAAAAAAAAAAAAAAAAAAAAAAAAAAAAAAAAAAAAAAAAAAAAAAAGGTTTCCTCTCCTACCCTGCTGTGTGCGGGATACAGCGTGAAGCTGATTTAAATTAGAAAGAAACCATCGTTATAAAGACAGTTCCGCTATTAAAATGACGCCAAGAAGGTACTGAAGATATAAAAGAATTATCTACCACAGTTAGTAGAAATTGTCCAATATACTTGTTTGAGTCTTATGTATCCATCCATCAAATCCAACGTCCCTCAGGACGCTAGGTTTATAGGTCAGGTCATAGACGAAGGCGTTGACCTGAACTTCGTATCTGTGAAGGGTATCAGTATGCTTCAAACCAAGTTAAGTTTGAGCAATAGATCATTTGCTTCATTACGCTAAGTGTGTTTTGACCCTTAGAGAAATTGCTTTTTAAATTCATATCAATATTTATTATTACTTATTTATTATATTAGATGTTTGACTATAATAATAAATGTATCCCGCACACAGCAGGGTAGGCAGAGGGAACCTAGTGTTAAGACACTCCGGTCCCTAACTTTCCTCCGAATTCTGGAGGCATTGTGTGTTAAGTGATGAAACTCAATGCCGCGCTTTGCCTCAACGAAATTTAAATAAATATATCATCTCCTCGAGTGGGAATCCATCCCACAACCAATCGATTTTACAGTCACACTTTGTACCTGCGCCACGACTAGCTTCAGGTCATCATTGTGGTCGTCCAACATGTTAACTGTGGTGCAAGAGGGGGAAACCTAGTGTTAAGACATTCTATTTTTCGCACTTTCCCCCCAATTCTTGAGACATTGCGTGTTTAGTGACCGAGCACAAAATCGCGCTATAATATTAAATATTTCATATGATATCTTCATAGTAGGAATCTATATCGCAAGTGTCGTGTTGACAATCCAAAGTATCAGTGAATTAAGAGATCCACAGAATATGTTAACATCCTGTGTAATTAATAAGCAAGTAAGACGTATATTTAATAATCCAGTCATTTTAGTTATATAATTTAATCAATTATTAGCTATAAAACCACTTTAAGTTTCATCATCAGGTCCTTCATCACAAGAAATAAATAGTACATACTAATGATTCCAACGGGACCAAGGCGTCGTATCTTATGCATGTAGTATCAGACCAGTTCGTCGGCACCACAATTATTATTGTATCATCACCTGACTTACTGATATTTACAAAGTTAATTCGTTTCTTTTTCGTTTTTTTCCGCTTCACGCTGTATCACACACAGTAGAGTAGACACAGGGAACCTAGTGTTAAAACAAACTTAAATGCTTTTGCGCCACGACTGGTCTCAAATATATGAAAAAAATTGAGACCAGTCGTGGCGCAAGAGCACAAAGTGTGACTGTAATCGACTGGTTCTGGGTTCCATCCCCACTCGAGGGAATGAAATATTTATTTACATTTATATATTCATTTCTTCGCTCTGGTGTCGAGGCAAATCACGGCGTTGAGTTCCGCCACTCAATACACAATGATTCCAGAACTCGGCGGAAAGTGGGGAACGGTGTATCTTATCACTAGGTTCCCTCTGCTTACCCTGGTGTGTGAGAGATACAGCGTGAAACTCAAATGTATTTAAAATGATTTAACGTGATTTTACATACTTTATTTTGTAAGATGGTAAGTATGACTCTTTAAACTGCAGTACTATAACTCTTTTCCAGAAATCCAAGCATTCTGAAATCAAATTTACACGAAGGAAATTCTCACACCGTAGATTTACCGAATCAGTTGACTTGAATTATATAAAATTTTCATAAAATACTTGAGCAAAATTGCCGCTTGCCTTTTAAATTGACTTTGTTACATTTTTTTCAATCATTTTTTGTGGTCTATGTATAAAAATGTACATTTAAACGTTATGTATTCTAAATTATGATTGAAAATCGAACCCACTGTAACCTAGTATATGTGTAAAGTTAATTAGTTGGTAAACTACTAACTTAGAATTAGTTGGTAAACATCCGTTAATAACTAGGTTTGTTTTATTTTAATCAGTTTATAAATAAAAAAGTTATATATATCAATATAAAGTGTTTTGTTCGATTTTGCTACAAAATAGTTATATTAAGTAATTGGATGAAACTTTAGTTTTTAAGAAATGGAAATATAAATTTATGTAAATATTTCATCTCCTCGAGTGGGGATCGAACCCACAACCAGTCGGTTTTGCAGTCACACCTCGTGCCGCTGCGCCACGACCGGGCTCTGGTATCGAGGTTAAGCGCGGCGTTGAGTTCTGCCACTCAACACGCAATGCCTCCAGCATTCGGCAGAAAGTGGGGAACGGAGTGTCTTAACACTAGGTTCCCTCTGCCTACCCTGATGTGTGCGGGATACAGCGTGAAGCTAATTTAATTTTTTTAGTTTTTAATGTATAAATATTATTTTTAAAGTGATGATGTTATTAGAATAAGAAAGTAATTTAGAATTAGTAAATAAACGTTGTTTCAAGCGATGCCGCAACAGGAATGCTAGTTCTAAAATATAATTTTGTCCAAATTATTGAGTAAAAGTGGGTGATAGCAAAGGTATGCAACCTTTGAAGTCGGTGACAATGTTGAAAACGTTTATTTTTTATTTGACTGCATGACCTTCATTATAAAATACGGGTATTTGAATTATTAATTTTTCTTTACTTACACATCTTCTCCTTAATAATATAGCCCCAAAGTTTAACTAAGCTACCTAAACGTTCTCGTTTCGCCACTTTGGTTTTAGAACTAAAAATTATTTAAATACGATTCGAACCCATTACGTGTACAAGTATACATGTTTCCACTAACCCACAATAACACATCAATTGCGTGAAGCTATACGATCACAATACATGAATATGGACGAAGAAGCGCAGAACATTCAAAATATGTTCACTTCACATTTAAAAAAAAACAAAACATTAACAAGTAACAAGAACAAAAAAGCCACGGATGACAAAAGTTTGTGACATATAACAATTCAACAATAAAAAAAAACTTTAAGTTCTCAGGTTCCCTCTGCCTACCCCGTTACATGCGTGATATAGTGTGAAGCTTTTTCATTCACAAAATTAAGTTTCCAAAAGAAAACATAAGTGAATACAAGTATACAATCGTATTATGTAAATATATACATACATACATATATATAAAATAAACAATATTTTAAATATATGTAAAACAGCCGAGAGGTTGCGTATTTACGCTCACCCCGTGACCTTTGCGTCATGGTGGAATCTTTAATCCTGGCTGGAATGCGGGCTTATCCAGGAATGAATATTAATACGAGATGACACGAGTGTTGGTATAAATTGTATGTGGAGATCATTTTCGTGTTCAACTTTATTATTATATCATTCGGTGTAATATTTTTTCTTATTTTATGAAAATTATTTGTTTTCAGGATTCCGTAGTATAAAGGGACAAATCTGAATTCTTATAAGATCATTTTGTTGATCGTCTGTCCGTCTGTCAATACTGCTGTTTGCATTGCGTTGAACTATCAATCTGAAATAAATATCAAATATATATATACACCAATGGAGCAAAAACTAAGCTTCTAAGTCCACGAAATCAAAAGATACGAGTATTTATGCATCGAAACCACCTAAAGGGTTCTCACTTCACGTAGACCTACAGTGATGAAATTGAGCATGAAATAAGATTTTTCTTTCAGCTTCACGTTGTATCCCGCACACAGCAGAGTAGGCAGAGGGAACCTAGTGTTAAGACACTCCGTTCCCCATTTTCTGCCAAATTCTGGAGGTATTGCGTGTTGATTGGCGGAACCTACGACACGATTTGACGTTAGAATTTAAAATAGAAATTTATTTTTTTTTAAATTTAACAATAAAAAAATCTTTATTGAATTATGAAGGATTTTTTTATCAATTTCACGAAATGTGAAAATTAATAGTTTTTTTATAGAATGTCGATGGGCCGGCCGCCTCTACGGTGCTCCCGTATAAACGGACGACCTGGATCGGTACAACGCCACTCTGCTGCAACGTGTGCAGAGTGGCCATCGGATTTTCAGTATCGGATCATCTCCCGGGAGACGGCGCGCGTGCTAGCTGGAGTTATGCCGTGAGAGCTGGATGAGCTTTCTTTGGTGTCGGTCTATTTGTCGGTCGGCGTCGGGGCCTAGCGTCTGGGGAACCGGCAAGCCAAGCACGCGCCGAGGAGTAATAGAAATGTGAGAAACTTGGCTGGCAACACCATCTGACGGCCTGAGGATGATCGAGGCTGTTTGTTCAGTCTTCCGCCGGTGCTTATTTTATTATTATTATTTATTTCTTTATTTGTACACCACTTACATAAAATACACAAAAAAAAAACAGAAAAGAAAACAAATGTACAAAAAGTACAGTGCTTAGCATAGCGTCACGGCGTCCTAACCTTCCACACCACACAGGTAACCTCACGGGGCATGGCTGCTTCGGGAGTAACCTGTGTCTGATCGTTTGGAGGGAGCACGACGCTCGTTGTCACCACTGCAATGACTGCCTCGATGAGACGGCCCAGCACATGTTGAAGGTGTGCAAAGCCTTGGCGTCTCAAAGTCGCGGTCTGTGCGACGTCATAGGGGACGACCTCTCCTTGCCGGCCGTGGTCAAGGCCATGGTCAGCGGCGACATGTCGTGGGATGCGGTTTCATCCTTCTGCGATGCAGTGGTGCTCGAAGAGTCGGCGGAACGGGTGAGGGAGGCTTTTGCCGAACTCGCCATCCACTGCAAGAGACTGGGTTGTCAGAGGGCGGTCAGCTTGGGGAAGGTTATTACCTACTCCGGCACGCCCCTTCGTCTTTCCCCAGACGGAGGTAGTCCATGAGGATTTCCCTCCGTAAAAAAAAAGGTGATTACCTACTAACCTAGACCGACTAGGCGCGCAGGTTGCTGCTCCGAGCAGGCCGTCGAGGATGCCCCCACTCCGTGACGTACCTAGCAGGCTCCTGTCGCCACGTTTCGTGGAAGACTATAGTGGCGGTCGAGGAGCACCGTGAGGTTTTAGTCGGTATTCGGACGGCTTAAAATCTGCCAGTCCGCAAGCCCCACATAACCCGCATAACCCGCTCGAGTCCCGATGCCAAAAAAAAAGTAAAGTTAAGTTAGTTCATAATTATCACACTGGTCACATTACAACGTTTATATATACTAGTATTATATTAAAACGTTCCTTTGACCCTCACAAGGGTTGAAAACACTTACATATGCTAGTGTTATTTTCACATTACGTATAATAAGTCACTGCTTAGCTGTACCTGTTTCATTTGATTTCTCTCTAACTATTTCAGTATTCACAAAGGCCTAAAAGATGTCCAACTAGCCGTAAAGGGGTTGACTGGCTGCTTAAATTTTAGGTTGTGCTGTTAAATAAATAGTATACAAGCTTATATACAAGAGGCCAGTCGTGGCGCAGCGGCACGAGGTGTGACTGTAGAACCGACTGGTTGTGGGTTCGATCCCCACTCGAGGAGATGAAATATTTACTTAAATGTATATTTCTATTTCTTCGCTCTGTCGAGGTTACGCGCGGCGTTGAGTTCTGCCACTCAACACGCAATGCCTCCAGAATTCGGCAGACAGTGGGGAACGGAGTGTTTTAATACTAAGTTCCCTCTGCCTACCCTGCTATGTGCGGGATACAGTGTGAAGCTGAGTTATTTGATTTATTTACGTTGTATTCTGTATGTGGCAGAGTAGGCAGAGGTAGTAGGCAGTTTCCACCAAATTCTGGAGGTATTGCGTGCTGAGTGCCGAAATTAAACGCCGCGTATTAGACGCCGCGCTCGACACGTAAGAATCGCATGCGTCAATACATAAGCTTTGTTCTTATCTGTTATTTGATTATGGCGTTCCGAACGTGCCAGTTGAGCACTAATCACTTTGCCAATATCACATTGGACGGAGAAACACAAGCGAGACCATAAGAGAGAGAAGAGTGTATATTAAAAAAAAATCGGTCTTTAACCAGTAAACATTTTTAATAGTACATCAGAAACTATATTTTACAAAACCGACAAGTATTCAGCTATGGCACCACCTGAAAAATACCACAAGCATATTTTTACTTTTTACCTTTTAACCTTCTTATTTCTTTGGTAAACCGCAAAGATGTTTCATAAAGTGAGTGTATACAGTAAAGGCAAACTTAATAAACATACTTTCGTGTGCTTATTATTGCTGCATTATGAACTGTCAAGAGTGTCATCGTGGGGTATGGACACAAAGGTAAACTGTAACGCGGCGATTGTAGGTTTGATCCCCACTCGGGGAAATGAATTATTATTTACTAGCGGCCTGCCCGCGGCTTTGCCCGCTTGAATAAGATGATTATTCATTTAAGAAATAGAGATATTACAAACAGCCTTAATTATTAATTTATTTATTTGGATAAGTATTCACTATATTCTTTGTAAAATAACTTATATTAGCTCCTGTACAGTTTTTAAATTAAAAACATATTTTAAGTAAATATATAATTGGTATACAGGATAAACATAGAAAGCACGTTATTAGGCATTTTTATATAATCTATGAAATAATCAATATTTTCGGTCAAGTTCAAGTCGTACTCATGACCCGAGAGTTTCGTACCAGTTTCAAGAATGGAGATACATCAAAAGAATGATTAAAGTTGTCATTTTGTATCAAATTAAGTACAGATTAAAATTTGTACCTAATAGTTTTTTTCTGTGACACAAATACAAAAAGTTGTCAATTTTTGAAAAATTTTGGAATTTTCCTTTATACGTGCCGTAAGTTTTAACTTCTTAACAAATTTCGTAATTGTGTATCAACGGGATGCATAAACCCTTGTAGTTTATCGTCATTTGATTGCGATGATTTAGAAGATAGATTTTTTTGTGCTCTAAGGGAATATAGACTTGAACATTGAGGTATCTAACCTTTAAGCGATCTTGTACAAAATACTCTTGACAGACAGACAAACAACAAAGTTATCTTAAAAGGATTTTGAGGTGTTTTTGTACCCTAAAATACCCTTGGCACATACATACATGCAACATACAGGTGCAATAGTGCCGTTACGTGTCGCTTGTAAGTTATGAAATAATACTGCGGGATATTTTTATTAACAGTGTCAGAGCATTTTTTTCTTGAGAGATTTTTTTTTTAGTTTGCTCCCATAAGTTATTTTTTTGTACGTTTTTTAAAAAAATATTAATAACATAAACGAACGAACGGACTGAAGAACCTATTCAAAACATTTCTTTTTATATTAAATCATTTTTTATCACTGTGTTAAATAATTACGAATTAAGCTAGACTGTAACGAAGGTAATTTTCGCCATCTATTGGACTTACAATTGAACTGTAACCATTCGAATATTGTTAGAAAAATACTACTATGTTTATGTTAAATTTATTACAAGTATAGATTACACTTACACGACGAAATTAACGTTTAGCAAATAATAACTCAACAATATGTTTTATGCGTTATCAACATTCATTATCATATGTAGTCAATAGATATCATTGCGTATGTTTCTTTTTTTTTCAAACATAAATATCTTTAAAACTTTAAGTACATTATTTTTTGATAGAGTGTAGCAGTAACCTTTCCAAACTATATTTTTTTTTATGCAAAGTGCCATCTATTTAGATGCGCCGTTTATTTAAATGCGCCATCTATTTAGGTTTAAAATGAAGGACAGTTTAAAAATGCTGTTTTTATGTTAAATTTCACCTAACATAAAATTATATTAACCGAAAACGATGTTGTGTTAAAGTATTCAAATTATTGATATTCCTCCCGTCGTAATTAGTGTTTAACTCCACAGAACGTTTTTTGCGTTATCAAGATTCGTTAGTACCTACTATTAGTCAATAGATAGCGTTCTTGTATCGATTTTTACTATCTCAAATATAAACTTTTTGAAAACTTAAATACTTATATCTTTAGTATTAAAATGATTAATATTCTTTAGTATTAAAATGATTAATATTCCTCCCGTCGTAATAAGTGTTTAACTCCACAGAACGTTTTTTGCGATATCAAGATTCGTTAGTACCTACTATTAGTCAATAGATAGCGTTCTTGTATCGATTTTTACTATTTCAAATATAAACTTCTTGAAAACTTAAATACTTATATCTTTAGTATTAAAATGATTAATATTCTTTAGTATTAAAATGTAATTAATATTCCTCCCGTCGTAATTAGTGTTTAACTTCACAGAACGTTTTTTGCGTTATCAAGATTCGTTTTTACCTACTATTGGTCAATAGATAGCGTTACTTGTGTTGATTTTTACTATCTCAAATATTAACTTCTTGAAAACTTAAATACTTATATCTTTTGATAGAGTGAAGCGATTACAATGAAATAAACACTAAAACCTACCTTGATTTATTTGTAATTTTTATGTATAAAAGTTGCTTAAATTTATTGTGTACTTTTTACGTGATACGTGTTCACATAAACAGACAAACAGATAAAAATTCCAAAAATGTTGGAAATGGATTCTGTTAATTATCCTTTAACACCCTGGCTAATTTTTTTTTAAATATTTTCAATGTACAGAAATGACTTTTCTACAGATTTATTATAAGTATAGATTATGGACTTCTTCACTTCGGTTTAATAAAATGTGTTGTTACTGCAACCAACGTAACTTAATAGAAAATTATCACTTAGTACTAGACCTATCTACTCTGTAGATACGTGAAAAAAATCTTTATTACTAATAATAAATATGATATATACATACTGAAACTTGTAGTTACTAGTAAATTTATATTTCTATTTCTTCGCTCTGGTGTCGAGGAAAATTGTGTCGTTGAGTTTCGCCACTCAACACGCAATGCCTCCAAAATTTGACGGAACGGAGTATCTTAACATTAGGTTCCCTCTGCCTTCCCTGCTGTGTGCGGGATACAGCGTGAAGCTGATTTATTTATTTATTTTACTTTAGTAGTTACTTAAGTAATTCAGTACAATAGATGTTATATTTTAACGTGAACTGCGGTACGAATTTTTATATATATACATATATGTACGTGTACCATGCAAAATAGAAACCGCATGCAAACGATGCAAGAGCGTAGAATGTTAAGCTGGAGTGTCCTTTATAATATTTGATTTTCAGATTGTAATCTTCCCGTTTCGTCCCGTTTATTACCGTTCTCCTTATTGTTATTACATGGTTCCAGATTCTCATATCGTTGGAAATGTTCATGTTATGTCCAATATCTTCGAAAATTCGCTTATAATAATATAATTAGTTTTAACCGGTAAAAACAGAAGTGACATACTATTCCTATTTCCAATAGTAATAGTATGTCACTACTATTACTATTGGAAATATTAATAGTATGTCACTACTATTTTATAACAATTTAGAGAAATTGTTACAAAATTTTGGCAACTACAAAATGCCCATTTGTGTTTTAAAAAATTACAAATTAATTAATAATAACAAATCATACTTTTTTAATAAATAATAATTGGGCACAATGTCTCAAAAACTGGGCGGAAAGTGCGGAAAACTGAGTGTCTTAACACTAGGTTTCCCCCTCTTGCACCACAATTAACATGATTGACCACAATGATGACCTGAGGCTAGTCGAGGTATAAAGGGTGACTGTAAAATCGATTGGTTGTGGAATGGCTTTTCACTCGACGAGATGATATATTTATTTAAATTTCGTTAAGGTAAAGCGCGGCCGCATTGAGTTACCCTGTCTACCCTGCTGTGTGCGAAGGAACGAACGAAGAAGGGAATTAATGGACGAAGGAGCGCAGAACATTCAAAATACTAGTATATTCACTTCACATTTAAAAAATAAAAAAAAACAAAACTTTAACAAGTAACAAGAACAAAAAAGCCATGGATGACAAAAGTCTGTGGCATATAATAACTCAACAATAAAAAAAACTTTAAGTCCGCAGGTTCCCTCTGCCTACCCCGTACGGGGTACGTACATACAGGATCCAGTGTGAAGCTATTTCATTCACAAAATTAAGTTTCCAAAAGAATACATAAGTAAATACAAGTATACAATCGTATTATGTAAATACATACCTACATACATACATACATATATATAAAATAAACAATATTTTAAATATATGTAAAACAGCCGAGAGGTTGCGTATTTACGCTCACCCCGTGACCTTTGCGTCATGGTGGAATCTTTAATCCTGGTTGGAATGCGGGCTTATCCAGGAATGAATATTAATACGAGATGACACGAGTGTTGGTATAAATTGTATGTGGAGATCATTTTCGTGTTAAACTTTATTATTATATCATTCGGTGCAATTTTTTTTCTTTTTTTATGAAAATTATTTGTTTTCAGGTTTCCGTAGTATAAAGGGACAAATCGGAATTCTTATAAGATCATTTTGTTGTTCGTCTGTCCGTCTGTCAATACTATTTATCGCGAGATTGCGTTGAACTATCAATCTGAAATAAATATCAAATATATATACACCATTGGAGCAAAAACTAAGCTAAATCCACGAAATCAAAAGATACGAGTGCATTGATGCATTGAAACCACCTAAAGGATTCTTACTTCACGTAGACCTACAGTGATGAAATTGAGCATGGAGTAAGATTTTTCTTTCAGCTTCACGTTGTTTACCGCACACAACAAAGTAGGTAGAACCTAGTGTTAAGACACTTCGTTCCCCATTTCCTGCTAAATTCTGGAGGTATTGTGTGTTAATTGGCGAAACTTAACGATGCGATTTGACGTTAGAATTTAAAATAGAAATAAAAGAAATATTTTATTTAACAATAAAAAAATCTTTATTGAATAATAAAAGATTTTTTTGTATCAATTTTATAAAATAAAATAAAATAAATAAATCAATAAATCAGCTTCACACTGTATCCCGCACACAGCAGGGTAGGCAGAGGGAACCAAGTGTTAAGACACTCTGTTCCCCACTTTCTGCCGAATATTGGAAGCATTGCGTGTTGAGTGGCAGAACTCAACGCCACGCTTAACCTAGACACCAGAGCGAAGAAATGGAAATATAAATTTAAGTAAATATTTCATCTCCTCGAGTGGGGATCGAAACCACAACCAGTCGGTTTTACAGTCACACCTCGTGCCACTGCGCTACGACTGGCCTCCTTTTATAAAATGTGAAAATTAATATTCTTTTTTTTTAAGAATGTTGATGGGCCGGGTGCCTCGAGTCGCCTCTACGGTGCTCCCGTATAAGCGGACGACTTGGATCGGCACAACGCCACCCTGCTGCAACGTGTGCAGAGAGTGGCCGTCCGAGCGATATGGAGGTATCGGATCATCTCCGGTGAGAGCGGTTTGTGCGACGTCATAAGGGACGACCTCTCCCTGCCGGCCGTGGTCAAGGCCATGGTCAGCGGCGACATGTCGTGGGATGCGGTCTCATCCTTCTGCGATGCAGTGGTGCTCGAAGAGTCAGCGGAACGGGTGAGGGAAGCTTCTGCCGAACTCGCCATCCGCCGCAAGAGACTGGGTTGTCAGAGGGCGGTCAGCTTGGGGAAGGTGATCACCTACTCCTGCACGCCCCTCCGTCTTTCCCCAGACGGAGGTAGTCCATGAGGATTTTCCTCCGAAAAAAAAAAGGTGATCACCTACTAACCTAGACCGAGTAAGCGCGCAGGTTGCTGCTCGGAGCAGGCCGTCGAGGATGCACCCATTCCGCGACGTACCTAGCAGGCTCCTGGCACCACGTTTCGTGGAAGACTCTAGTAGCGGTCGAGGAGCACCGTGAGGTTTTAGTCGGTGTTCGGACGGCCGAAAATCTGCCAGTCCGCAAGACTTACATAACCCGCTCGAGTCCCCAATCGGGCCGGTATACGTAATAGGAATTCCTCACGAACAAAAAAAAATAAGTTAAGTTAGTTCATAATTATCACACTAGTCTCATAACTACGTTTATATATACTAGTATAATATTAAAACATTCCTTTGACCCTCACAAGGGTTGAAAATACTTACATATGCTAGTGTTATTTTCACATTACGTACAATAAGTCACTGCTTAGCTGTACCTGTTTCATTTGATTTCTCTCTAACTATTTCAGTATTCACAAAGGCCTAAAGATGTCCAACTAGCCGTAAAGGGGTTGACTGGCTGCTTAAATTTTAGGTTGTGCTGTTAAATAAATAGTATACAAGCTTATATACAAGAGGCCAGTCGTAGCGCAGCGGTACGAGGTGTGACTGTAAAACCGACTGGTTGTGGGTTCGATCCCTGCTCGGGGAGATGAAATATTTACTTAAATTTATATTTCCATTTCTTCGCTCTGGTGTCGAGGTTAAGCGCGGCGTTGAGTTCTGCCACTCAACATGCAATTCCTCCAGAATTCTACAGAAAGCAGGGAACGGAGTGTCTTAACACTAGGTTCCCTCTGCCTACCCTGCTGTGTGGGGGATACAGCGTGAAGCTGATTTTTATACTTATATAGTTTATATAAGATGTATAGTTTACGTAACAAATGTGTAGAAAGATTAATTCATTTTGACACGCTATAACAATGGTATACATAATATTTTGAATGTAACATTTCAGGGTCAGCGTTTGAGCTAATAATTGACTGAAGTCTTATTTTTTAGCTTCACGCTGTGTTCTGTATGTAGCAGAGTAGGCAGGGGTAGTAGGCGCTTTCCGCCAAATTCTGGAAGCATTGCATGCTAAGATACCTAAATTTATAGAAAATTTATAGATGTACGCGTCAATACATAAGCTTTTTTCTGTTCTGTTATTTGATTATGGCGTTCCGAACGTGCCAATTGAGCTCTTATCACTTTGCCAATGTCACATTGTACAGAGAACACATAAAAGAGATCATACAGTAAAGAAGAGATATTGTTACACGAGAGAAGAGTGTATATTAAAAAAAGATTTTCGGTCTTTAACCAGTAAACATTTTTAATAGTAGATCAGAAATTATATTTTACAAAACCGACAAGTATTCAGCTATGGCACCACCTGAAAAATACCACAAGTATATTTTTACTTTTTACCTTTTAACCTTCTTATTTCTTTGGTAAACCGCAAAGATGTTTCATAAAGTGAGTGTACACAGTAAAGGCAAACTTAATAAACCTACTTTCGTATGCTTATTATTGCTGCATTGTGAACTGTCAAGAGTGCCATCGTGGAGTATGGACACAAAGGTGAACTGTAACGCGGCGATTGTAGGTTTGATCCCCACTCGGGGAAATTATTTTTTATTTATTAATGAAACTATTTCATGTCTTCGCTCTGGCACCAAGACTAAAGCTCGGCGTTGAGTTCCGCCACCCAACACGCAATGACTGAATGAGGGTAGACAGAGAGAACCTAGTGTTGACACACTCAAAATCACCACTTTCCGCCGAATTCTGAAGGCATTGGATGGCGGAAGTCAACCCCACGGTTTGCCTCGACACCAGAGTAAAGAAATTAAAATAATAAAGATTTCATTTTCTCGGAAAGGGAGGTACGGAGGGAGGTATCGAACCAACAACCATGAGCCACGACTAGCTTCATAAAATTGTTATTTTCGTAAAAAGCACTTTTTTTAACTTTACCCTGTAGCAGGGCGAACAGAAAATATCGATCCGGCGAAATTTATTATTATTTATTAATATGTTCTTTTCTTCGCTCTGGTAAAAAGGCAAAGCGTGAGGTTGAATTCCACCATTCGGATTCGGAAACGGAGTGTCTTAACACTAGGTTCCCTCTGCCTACCCTGCTGTGTGCGCGATACAGCGTGAAGCTGATTTGATTTGATTTGATAATCAGATTAACACGAGATAAAACCGTAATTCAAAATTTGTAGATGTTATTTCATAATGTATAGAACATTATATATTAATCTATAAATTTTCACGAGTCCTAGTTCAAAACAAATATTTATACTATAATGATTCACTTTTTTAGCAAACAGTTTTTTTTTGTTTATGTTTTCAAAAAAATAATGTATTTATTTATTTTTTCATTTTATAAACATTTATATTTATATTTATTTTATTGAAAAATATATTAATTTATCAAATAAATTGATCAGTATACTGATTATTACATGGTCTTTAATTTTAATATTGAGTTTTCGTCGAGTTCCATTGAGCACGAACAGAATGCTTCGAAAATTTCGGAAAGTGGTGAACGGAGTGCCTTAACACTAGGTTCTATCTACCAGCGTGAAGATAAAAAATGTAATTATAATGATTTAGTAAATATAAGGTAAGTAAATCATATAGTGAGGCCGGTCGTGGCGCAGCGGCACGAGGTGTGACTGCAAAACCGACTGGTTCTGGGTTCGATTCCCACTCGAGGAGATGAAATATTTACTTAAATTTATATTTCCATTTCTTCGCTCTGGTGTTGGTTAAGCGCGGCGTTGAGTTCTGCCACTCAACACGCAATGCCTCCAGAATTCGGCAGAAAGTGGGAAATGGACTTCCGTTCCCTCTGCCTACCCTGCTGTGTGCGGGATACAGCGTGAAGCTAATTTTTAATTTAAATCATATAGTGGTGTAATCATAGGTTTTTATCATATAGTGGTGTAATCATAGGTTGAAGTCGGAGATTTTGACCGATTTCTCTGTCAAAACACTTCATTCTTTACTTTTCCCTTGAATTCGATTCAATGTGAGCAGGTGAGTTCCGCCACTCAACTATCTTCCTACAAAAGAGATGTGAAATTTTACAAAATATAAGAAATTATAGTTTTCAATCTACCTTTTCCATTCAAATTCGTTTAAGAATATTGACTTTATGTATATTTGCTGTTGACATTTAGAACCAATTTAAAACGACTCGTACCTTTTAGTGGCCCTGTTTGATAAAGTATGCTATTTACTAAGAGCTGCTTATTTGAATCATAACTATGTACATTTAAATAGATTGTTGTTTTAGTTCTATTATAGAAAACTAAAGTGCAATAAAAAATATTTTCGTGAAAATATATATAAATTTTCTAAATGACGAATTCTAGTCACTGTCCATTGTGGCGCAGGGGCACAATCGTGTGACTTTCAACACGAAGATTGTAAGTTCCATTCCCACTAGGGGGATTGAATTATGTATATTTCCTATTGTAATAGTGGGGAATGGAAGTGTTTTGGGGAATGTCTTAACACTAAGTTCACACGTTCCCTCTGCCTACCCTGCAATGTACGGGATACAACGAAAACGAGCCATTAAGATATCTAAAGGATCAAGGATACGTATGCTTATGCTTTAACAACTTTTTAATTTAAAAAAATTCTATATCAGCTTCACGCTGTATCCCGCACACAGTAGGGTAGCATAGTGTTAAGACACTCCGTTCCCCACTTTCTGTCGAATTCTGGAGGCATTGCGTGCCAAGTGGCAATACTCAACGCGCTTTGCCTCGACAGCAGGGCGAAGAAATGGAAATATAAATTTAAATAAATATTTCATCTCCTCGAGTGGAGATCGAACCCACTACCAGTCGGTTTTACAGTTACACTTTGTGCCACTGCGCCACAACTGGCACATATATAAAATATAATATATAAATTTTAGTTTGAAACTGATTAAAAGCTGAGACGTTTGATGTAAGCGAACGAGTGTATTTGTATAACAATTCAAACAGCACCCTTGTTAATTGTAGTAACATTTATTTAGTTAATAGTTTTAGTATTGTTTTATATGTTACCTACATATATGTGTAGGTATCTCGATGTTTATTTGATAGCAAATTTTCAAAAGATTTTTCAAAAGATAACTAATTTTCATTTTCATTAGCTTAGAAAGTATAATGTATGGAGATGATTTCTACATTTTCACGTATTTAAATTGATAGATAGATTTTTTTTTTCAGTAATATTTCATCTATAATAGGAAAGAAAACTAAAGACTTGATCTCAAAATTTCTGCCAAAATAATTATTATTGATTGGAAATATATATTTTGTTTTAGAAGTTATTATATAATAACCTGAATAAAATGTATTTTCTGCGATGTTTTTTTACCGTATTAAACACGTTTATATGGCGCAGAGGCACAAAGTGTAACTGTAAACGCGACTAGTTGTGAGTTCGATCTCCACTCGAGGAATATATATATTTATTTAAATGTATATTACCATTTATTAGCTCTGATGTCGAGGCAAAGCGTGGCGTTGACTTCCGCCACTCAGCACGCAATGCTTTCAGAATTTGGCAGGATGTAGGGAACGGAGTCTCTTAACACTAGGTTCCCTCTGTCTACCCTGCTGTGTGCGAGATACAGCGTAAAGCTGATTTATTCGATTTGATTTCATTTATTTCATTTTTTCGATTGTGAACCGAACCCGCAACCTGTCGCGTTTAAAATTACACGCTTGTGTCAATGAACATTTACTTTGCATGTAAAAGAGCCTCAGAGTAGGATTCGAATCTATAACCATTTTACGCAACTATAACTATAATATTGGCATACAGAATTAATATTTAGCAAGTTCCGAGAACACTAAGAAAATGCTCATATATTGGTTTAAATAATAGTTTACATGATATAAACATTGAGGCCAGTCGTGGCGCAGGGGCACAAAGTGTGACTGTAAAACCGACTGGTTGTGGGTTCGATCTCCACTCGAAGAGATGAAATATTTACTTAAATTTATATTTCCATTTTTTCCTCTGGTGTCGAGGCAAAGCGCGGCGTTGAGTTGCTCAACACGAAATGCCTCCAGAAATCGGCAGAAAGTGGAGAACGGAGAGTCTTAACACTAGTTTCCCTCTGCCTACCCTGCCATGTGCGGGATACAGCGTGAAGCTGATGATATAAGCACTAATGAAAATACACAAACAAACGAATTGTAAGTTGCAAAACATAAAATAAGTATGAAATGTGCCTAATTTTACCATTTATTTTGTATCTGTAATAATATATACCAACATGAACGTAGGTAAATACTTTAACCGGAAACAAGTGACAATTGTCACGTTAAAAATACAACACTGGCTGGCAATTGGTTATCGTGACGCCACACCGTGACGGCTTCCCTGAAGCGAAGAAATACTGTCACGTCGCCATATCTTCGTACATTATAAGAATTTTGTCGTATATGAGTATACCTATTCTATAATTTTATGGTTTTATATCTATATTTTTTTAACTTCTTTTTATTTTGTTGCCACTGTATCCCGCACATAGCAGGGTAAGCAGAGAATGTAGTGTTAAGACACTCCGTTTCCCATTTTTCGCCGTATTCTAGAGGCGTTGTGCGTTGAATAAAGGGACTCAGAGCCAATGAAAATGTTATGTATTTCATTACTTCGAGTGGGAATCAAACTCATAACCGGTCGCGTTTAGAGTCGCACGCTCGTGCCCTTGCGCCACGATATGATATTTCTAAAAGGGGCCGTTCAAGTATTACGTAAGCAGTTTTTTTGCAATTATTGACCTTATACAGTTTTATCTAATTATGAATTTATATACAATTTGATGAACACAGAAACATTACTCACGTCAGTCCATAAAAGCTCTACGTAAGTTTATCTAGCCATCTAGATTAGTAATCTATCATGTGAAGTACTTAGATAAAAAACAAATGCTTTCAGCAACACCACGTACACGCTGCACGGCAATCATAAATAAATCATATCAGTTACGCTAGATAGAGGGAATGTAGTGTTAAAACACTCCGTTCCACACTTTCCATCGGATTTTTCGAGGTACTGTGCGTACAGTGGCGGAGCTCAACGCCGGATTTTTATCGTGGTGCTAGAGCGATGACATACAAATGCTAATAAATAATAATTTACTCACCCGAGTGCGGAATGAAGACACAACCGTCGCGTTACAGCCATACCCTAGTGCCACTGTGCCACGACGACCTAAAAATCATAAATAAACGAACCTACACCTATCAAACATTAAAACACACACCTAAAACATTTCAATTATTAATAACAGTGGCGTAAAATGTGAAATTTCAATAAATCCCCCATAGGCGGGCTATTATCCATTAAATAAGTTTTATTCGTGATAAGACGAGGGGCGGGCGGGCGGAGCTGGGCGCCGGCGGGACGCCCTAGTCGCCGTCGACAGCTTGCCCCGCGACGTCGTGTCACTCTCACAGAGAAGCTGCGCTAAATTTACTCGCTAGTCGATTTATTTCTACACCGCTCTCCTTATTATTGACCTACTGACAGTGAATTGTGTTCTAGCCAGCCAGTGTCACCACTCTCCGCCCGCTAGTGCAGCCCGTAAGTAGTTTGGTGACTTTGATGTATCTTAAATCAACGATGTTACGGCCATTTTATAGAATGCCGACCAACCTTGAAATGTTCGTTTATTTGGTATTTGGTGCTTCGTGACTGATGGTTTTCAGTACAAAAGCTCAAAGTAAAGGTCTTAGTTTATAAATAGATTTTGATAAAGAGATTTTTATAAGAGAGAGAAAAAAAACTGGGTGTTGCTCGCGGCCTCTGACCGTTGTATTCCGGGAGTTCGAAAACATGCATCAAATTTGTGTCAAGGTTCATATACGATTTTGTTTTCTATATTATTATTTAACAAAACGGTCGAACGGTTCTCGTCGCCATAAAATATTCGACAATAGACGCGCTGATTAGACATTCTTGCCAAGCCCCAGCCAGATCTTTCTATTCTCGAAGACGAAATCCGACTGTACTTTTTTTTATATTTTTCCGTACCTAAAGTTTCTGCATACATTTTAGAAATGAATGTGACGTTATAAATAATATCAATAATAATGTTGTGTAATTTAGAGGAGTCGTGCGTTACATCTTAAAAAATGAGCGTTTACATAAAAATATTTTCATATAATAAAAATGTTCTATGGTCATATAATATGTATAACGTGGATTATTATTTTCAAGGAAATGCATAATATTTCCGTATTGCTGTATGTATGTATGTTTGTACTGATGACCAGATAAGACACTGTTAATCAAATCAATCAAAATTATTTCAAGATTTTTATATAGAACTAAAAATATCTGTATTTTGTATATATTACAGTTTCTACTACGTCGTAGAGTTAGATAGATTCTAGACTTAAAGTCACTCGAGCAAGTGTAAATAAATCAGTTTAGTTTTATTTTAGCCGATTTCTATAAGTATTGCGCGTTAAGTGGCGGAACCCAACGCCGAGTTTAGCCTAGACAACAGAACGAAGAAATACCAATTAAATTTAAACAAATATAAAATTTTTTCGAGGTAACATCGAACCCACACTCAATTACGTTTATACTCACACACTTGTACCACTGCACCACGTCTGGCTTCAAGTGCTATATATACTAAAAAACAACGAAACCGGAAGTACTAATAAAAATAGTGAAATACATTACCATAACTCAACACACAATTTAACAACGTTATAACGCTGCCAAATACAAAAGTCAAGTGAACACAAATCTTATCAGTTGTAATCAAACATGAAAGGTCTGAATAAACAGAGCCACATAAATCCGGCGGGTTATTGATGCGCTACGGAAATTGCCTTCCCTCGTGCCGGCCAGCGCTTCCTGCCATCAGCTCTCTCTACGTTCACTGCATCTCACATTCTATTCCATTTCTTATTATTTGCACATTTCAACGGCTTGTCGAAATTGCTTTAGGTTCTATGTTAGTGATGTATGTAATACATATTAGTATGGTCCTTTTTATATGGTATATTTTGTTATCGATATATTATATTATTATGAGGCCAGTCGTGGCGCAGCGGCACGAAGTGTGACTGTAAAATCGACTGGTTATGGTTTCGATCCCCACTCGAGGAGATGAAATATTTAATTAAATTTATATTTCCATTTCTTCGCTCTGGTGTCGAGGTTAAGCGCGGCTTTGAGTTCTGTCGCTCAACACGCAATGCCTCCAGAATTAGGTAGAAAGTGGGGAACAGAGTGTCTTAACATTAGGTTCCCTCTGCCTACCCTAATATGTGCGGGATACAGCGTGAAGCTGATCTTTTTTTTTATATTATTATGTCGATATAATTTAGTATATAGCGTATGTTATGGTTTTACCGTACCTTAAACAGATAGGCTAGTGGCATCTTGATATAGAGATCGACGACAATCCATCGATCTGTCAGTTCTAGGATAGTAGGTATATTCAGGGCGTTTCAAACTTTCATAGAATAATGCTGATATTAGAGTGACCTACAATTACAACAAATTCAAGGAATATTGTGACTTAAATAAAGTAATCTATATAAAAAACGTATTTAAACACGTAATTTTAATTAATATAATGTATAACTTTCGTTTTTCGTTTATACCTAAATAGATTCGTAAGGTTTAATCAAAATCAGCTTCAGGCTGTATTGCGCACACAGCAGGGTAGGCAGAGGGAACCTAGTGTTAAGACATTCCACTCCCCACTTTCCGCCGGATACTGGAGGCATTTCGTATTGAGTGGCGGAATTCAACGTCGCACTTTACCTCGACGCAAGAGCGAAGAAATGAAAATATAAGTATAAATAAATATTTCATTTCCTCGAGTGGGGATGGAACCTACAACCAGTCTTAGGTACAGGCACACTTTGTGCCCCTGCGTCACGATTTTCGTAAGATTAAGTACTGTTTAAATATTTATAATTTTGACAACTTAAAATTGACTTCCTATTATAGTGGAAAAGTATTCAAGTGTAAATATCACGAATGTAAAATATTTTACAATCCCCAATAGGCTTTCAGATATACTACGTGAGGCCGGAAGTGGATAATGAACTGATTTTTTAATGTTACTCTCCCCACCATATAGTGCTGTACGAAACAGATAATGATATAAAATCAAAAAGATTAGTTAAAAAACAATACTGAGCTCTATATTTAATATTATTAATATTTGTTAGATTTTTTCCTATTAAAAAAATATTTAAATATAATAAGAAAATAAAAAACTTTATTCTTCGTTTTGTATGGATTCTGGAACTTTCCGGGCACCATATTTCAATACCTTATTTTAAATAAATCGATATTTATATGAGTAGATTTCGAGATATAACTAAGAAATGTGTACAATGACATTCTAAATTCTCAAAGAAACTCTGACCGCAGGTACCGAGGTGTACCTACATCGGAACGATTAACGTGATAATATATTGAACACAAAAAGCAATTACAACCAATAGTTCCTGGGATTACCATGTATAACCAAACATACTCTTCGACATTATAATATTATAGATAGATAGACTTTGTACTAAACAAAGTGCAACTTTGAGTTCCACCGCTCACCGTAGTGTCTCTAGAATTTGGCGGAAAATAGGAAACGGCTATGTATTAATGAGAACTTAGTGCTTTTACACTAGGTTCTCAAGCCCAAGGAAGCGCTGGTTGGATGTCGTGATGCAGGACATGAGAGCCAATGGTCTCACCACCGAGGACGCTAAAGTCCGTGCAAAGTGGAGTAGGTTGAGAAGGAAGGTAGACCCTGGCAAAAGCCGAGATTAATGCCAAGAAGAAGAAGACTAGGTTTCTAGGTTCCCCCTGCTTACCTTCCTTTGTTCCAGATAGCGAAGTGAAGTTAAAAAAATAAATTAAAAAATAATGTAAAACCAGATCAGAATGCTAGTATACATCGACCGCTCGCAGTTGCAATTCTCCCGACTTTCCTCCTTATTAAATATGAAGATGAAATAAAACAATATTAAGTAGCTTTTGCGTTCTCGTTGACGGGAACACAACAAGCTTTCCAATTTCAATAATTTCGTCCAATTATAAATGGATATATATTTTTTTATTTATATGGAAAAAATATTGAAGTGAATTTCTTTGTCTCATATAACTAGATTCTTTTTGCAATTGTATACGAGTGCCTATGCTTATAAAACAGGCCGTCGTGGCGCAGCGGCACAGTATCTGAATGTATACGTGGTGGTGGATTCGATTCCCCTTCGCGGGGATGGTTGGTTTTCATTTTCTCGCTCTAATAACAAGACAAAGCACATCGTTGAGATGGAACGCAATGGCTTCAAATTTGGGCGGATAGTGGAGAATGTAGTGTCTTAACACTAGGGTACATCTGCCTAGTTTGCCCTACTGGAAAAGAAAAATTTGAAAATTAAATTAATGTATTTATTGAAAAATAATAAAGTTGATGTCATTACGCTTAGCTCTCTATAAATAAGGAAGGTTCTTTACAAATTTAATTTCGCAAATATTAAATACTTTCTGTAGTTTTCGTAGTAGGTAAGTCTTCGAAGTGTTATTTTGCGCTAAAATATTACTTTTACAAGACGAAATAAAAAGTATCTACAAAATATCTATCTTTTCCTTTACACACTTCTTTTATGCTATCAATATAAAAAAAGAATAAAGTAACCTTACCTTTCGACCATTCAGAGATATCTAATGAAGCTTTGTCTGTTTAAGCACTACTAATATAAATATTTTCGTTTGAGGGATTCATACGTGCTGAGTTTATATGATCCAGAAGTACCAGGTTTAGTTTATATATATTTTTAAATTCTATATCTACCATCAACCACGCTGTATCCCTCAGGGAAGACGGAAAGAACCTAGTTTTAAAACTTTTCGTACCTCTCTTTATGAATCCTTGTTTATATTCTCTCATCTCTCTTTTATTGTAAAAGTAACAAAATGAATATACAGAAATAACCTGATGACCGTTATTCTTTGCTTTTCTTCGAGTAATTAAAGATATTGTTTGCTTTGAAGTCTACTTACTACTTTGTTTATCCAGATTAGGAACGATTACAAATAAAAATAACCGTCATGGCGCAGTGGAACAGCGTCTGGTTGTAATCCAGTTGGGCTCAGTTCCCGAAAAATATTATATTTAATTCGAAAAAAAATATTATATATTAAATTATTTTAAATCATTTACACTCCGCCCTTAATATTTTTGCTGGACATACCGTATATGTAAGAAACTTTATTATTTAATTTATTTCAGCTTCATGCTGTATCCCGCACACAGCAGGATAAGCAGAGAGAACTCAGTTGAGACTCTCTGTTCTCCATCTTTTTGCCCCAACAACAGTGCGAAGAAATGAAAATATTACTTATTAATAATGTTCCTAAGTGTGGAATAACATTTAAAAAATGTTAAAAATATTAAATGTATCATTTACATGAAATATGAATTTTAAATATTTCATTTCCTCAAGTGGGAATCGAACCCATTGCCTCGAGTACGTAAGAGACAAATTCTCATAATACTGTAAAGAACGTTACGTTGCTATAAATATGTTTTCCCAACAATGAGAACAACTTGGCCAACTTCTAGTACATGCGTCACTAATTACGTGTTGATTTTATATTCTTTTTACCTTCTGTTTTTCATATATTTAAATAAATACTAAAATAACGTAATTTTACGTTTAGAAGATATTAATAAATATAGTATTTTCTCTTTTAAATTTCTTTTTAGACGCGATGACTGTTACATATTACAAGTCTTTCTTAGAACTCATGAATAATGTTTTAAGAAAATTAAATATATTCTATTAGTTATTTTATTATCACAGGTACATAGACTAAAAAAATAATTAATTTAGTGTATTTTAACTTCACAAACAAAATCTTAAATATTTCATTCGAGCCGTCGAGTGGGATTCGAACCCACAACCAGTCACGTTTACCGTGATTGACTGACCTCGTGAACTCAGATGCTGGGCAAAAGTTTAAAATTTAATTTTAAGAAAAAAGGGACTCAGGATATTTTAAAGTAAATATTATATAAAAATATTGATTATAAGAATTATAGTATATAGCTATAAAAATAAATCACCAAACTATATAAATCCATTTTATTAATTACTAATTACTGACAATATGTACGTATTGTAAAATTTACATTAAACCAACATATTGTTTAAAAGTTGGAGCTATAAAATGAATAATTTTTAAATTAAATATGTTTAATATAAATCTCTATAGCGTAATTTCCTGTGTAACGTTCTGTTTTTATATAATAGTGATGTCACTACCAACCGATATAAAATCATTAGATGATTTTATCGATTTATAATCTATCCATTACGTAATTAATCGAAATTAAATCAAATCAGCTTCACGCTGTATCCCGCACACAGCAGGGTAGGCAGAGGGAACTTAGTGTTAAGCCACTCCGTTCCCCACTTTCTGCCAAGTTCTGGAGGCATTGCGTATTGAGTGGCGTAACTCGACGCCGCGCTTTGCCTCGACACCAGGCGAAGAAATGAAAATATAAATGTAAATAAATATTTCATTTCCTCGAGTGGGGATCGAACCCACAACAAGTACACTTTGTGTCTCTGCGCCACGACTGGTCCCACGACTGGTAATTAATCTTATTAATTCAATTATCGATTATATATATTTTTAATTACATTTTTATTGTTTCTTCGATGATGTATAAAAATAGCTACTTTAGCGTTTGTCTGGGTCAGGGCTTTTAACTTTAACTTTTGTCAGACTGCCAGATTTAATTGTATATAATCATCCCATCTCTGATTAAGATGGCCGGCACCGTTTTTAGAATCAAATATTGTGTTTCAAGTATAGAAAATTGTTAGTTATATTGTCGTTAATTTTACTGTTTTAAATAAAAAATATTATTGGGGCCAGTCGTGGCGCAGGGGCACAAAGTGTGCCTGTAAATCGACTGGTTGTGGGTTCGATCCCCATTCGAGGAGATGAAATATTTATTTACATTTATATTTTCATTTCTCCGCTCTGCCCACACACTGAGTTCCACCACACAACACGCAAGGCCTCCAGAAATTGGCAGAAAGTGGGGAACGGAGTGTCTTAACACTAGGTTCCCTCTGCCTATCCAGATGTACGCGGAATATAACGTGAAGCTGAAAAAAAAAATCGCACTTGACCGGTTTTTCTTATAAATACAAAAGTCTTCCCATCCTTCTAACAATATCTATTTATATTATAAATACATTATATATGCCTTTATATTTATTAAATCATACATATTTCTTTTGTTTACATTTTTAAAGCGAATAAGTCCTAATAAAGTAAGGTAAAGTATGTATAATAATAGCTCAAGCTCATTTTTAATGGTCTATAAAGTTTTTATTGAAGTTTGTTCAAAACGTAAGCCATATTTTGCAGGCACTTCTCTTTCAGGAGTTTTATCAAAATCTGTAAAATAAATTTAAAATTAGGTCCTGAGAAAAGGATATCTGGTACTGCATTCCAAAAGCATTTTAGTGTAAAAGTGTGCCTTCTATATATGTGATCGCCACTTGGTAAAATTAATTATTTTTATTTCCCCGTTCTGATGCGACATAACGCGGCGTTAAGTTTCGCACTTCAATATGAAACGCATCAACGAGCACGAAGTGTCCAGACACAAAGATATCTATTGTGCTATTTATTGAATACATAATATGTAAAGCGGAAATAAAAGAAGATACTATTAATTAAACTTAATTTCATGAAATTTTAATTAATTAATTAAGTGTTTCAATTTCAGTATTTTCACAATAGTTGATATTAAACGAGTGTACAACGCAAAAGCAATATTATAACAAACTGGCGCTGTTTCTTTGCTCCTTATCGATTTTCCTCTTAATGTTATAGAAAGGTCAGTGTTCCTAATATGACAGGTCACTGGAGATCCTTGTTGCGATATTAATTTTTATAAAAAGTTACTATGTCAAAATTGTTTATTTTATTTTGTGTGTTTAATATTAACTGTATATTGTTTTATTTATAACTAAACTTAACAAAATTTTTTGTAATTTTGGGAGTCAAGTGCAAAAATGTCTAGATCTATGGTAGTTTATGCAGATTGGATAGCAAATATATTTCGAAGATAAATATTCAAATGAGAACCCATATCCATCGCTTTCGTCATTATACATTCACGACTGGACCTAAGATATTTTGTTTTACGCTATAAACCACATAATATAGCAGATAAGAGAAAATATAGTGTTAAAATACTCCACTCGACACGCTTCTCTCAATTTTCGAATATTTAAGCGACTTAAGCGAGAGAATCTCAACGCCGCACTTTTATCCTATTCTGGTATAAATAATAATAACAAATGTAAAAAATAAAATAAACTTCGAGTGGATATCGAAGCCAAGACCATCGTTAATACTGAGACGCCACTAAGCCAAATGGGTCACGTATGCTAGGATTAAAAATATATAATCAATATTTCTAATTTTGAATGTAACTCATCCAAGTGACGTTAAGCAATATTATTCTAGTCAGATCAGCTTCACGCTGTATCCCGCACACAGGGTAGGCAGAGGGAACTTAGCTTTAAGATAGCAAGTTCTGAAAACTCTGCGTGTTGAGTGATTGAAAAATATAAATTTAAATAAATAAAAGGCCAGTCGTGGCGCAGCGTCACGAAGTGTGACTGTAAAACCGACTGATTGTGGGTTCAATCCCCACTCGTGAAGATGAAATATTTACTTAAATTTATATTTCCATTTCTTCGCTCTGGTATCCAGGTTAATCGCGGCGTTAAGTTTTGCCACTTAACACGCAATGCCTCCAGAATTCGGCAGAAAGTGGGGAACGGAGTGTCTTAACACTAGGTTCCCTCTGCCTACCCTGCTGTGTGCGGGATACAGCGTGAAGCTGATTTATTTATTTAATTTTTTTTTAAATAAATATATCATTTGCTCGAGTGAGAATCGAACCCACAACCAGTCACAATTCGTGCCCCTTCACCATGACTGGTCTCTACCTGGTATTATGCTAGTCTGTACTATTATTTATTTTCTACAGTGCTAGAAATTCTTAAACACTTTTAAAGTGACTTAATCCGTTTCAAAGGACAATATGGCGTACAAATGAAATAGTTGACAGCTTCGTTTAGAACGTTAATATCACTTCGTTATATATTTCTTTTGACAAGACTAGACAATTCAAATTAGAAGTTGATACTTTTATATATAAAATAATTAAAAGAAATAATATAGCTTCACTCTGTATTCCGCATATAATAAGGTAAGCAAAGAGAAACTAGTGTTTACCTACGTTCCTCGCTTTCTATCCTGTGTAATCCAAATACTTACTACTACTACCTTAAAAACAAAACCGCTATCGGAGTTAAAAATAAAAAAAAAACCTACTTCAGTTGCAATGTTGTGCGATCGAACCGCATTCCTGGTAAATAAATCAGCCTAACGCTGTATTCAACATACAGCAGGGTAAACCAGGCAACAACAGGCAGGGAGAACCTAGTGTTAAAACACTCCGTTCCCCCTTTTCTGCCAAATTTTTCGAGGCATTGCGTGTTGAGTGGCCGAATATAACGCCGGGATTGTTACCTTGGTGGTAGAGCGAAGAAATGAAAATATTAATAAATAATAATTCATTCCCTTGATAAGGGATCGAACCCACAGCCGTCGCGTTACAGTCACGCCCTTGTAACACTGTGCCACGACGGCCTCATTCATAGTAAATTCATATCTAATAAACGTATGCTTGGCCACAAGTCCCCGGTATCCCTCTAATCTTCTTACCTTTTAACGCGACGGGTGCTCGGTGTACATAGGGAATGCCAAGCAGTTCCTTTTCTCTTATATTTTTAATACACTTCGCTTAGTAATAAGGGTGACGTTAGATTCCGCCAGCCACCCTAAAGTATCTAAAAGGGTATAAAGTGAAGATTTGTCTTATTTGTAGCTGATCGTAGGGCAGGCATGCGACTGTGAACGCGACAGGTGTTGGGTTCAATTCCCATCCGAGAAAATCAAATATATAATATTTTGATATCTTCGATCTGTAACGAAGGAAACCGCGGCGTTGAGTTCCGCCGCTCAACACGCAATATCTTCGGTATTCGGTGGAAAGTAGGGAACGGTTGTGTCTTAACATTAGGTTCTACCAGTTCTGAAAGGAAACGTATTTTTTTGTTTTTTTTTTCGTAGATCGTGTTAGTACACTATGAAACTAACAAAATCAATAGAAATATCAAAGAACTTTCATTCATTTCGCTGAAACTTTAAGTGAATTCTTATTGAGGTTTCGACGTTTATAATTAGAGAGAAAGTTTGTTTTAATGAGTTCATTGCTTATTTTACGCTACGTGTTTAACTTACCATATCTGTATTGCTTTTAAAATTTTATTTAGAGGCCAGTCGTGGCGCAGGGGCACAAAGTGTAACTGTAAATCGACTGGTTGTGGGTTCGATCTCCACTCGGGGAGATGAAATATTTACTTAAATTTATATTTCCATTTCTTCGCTCTGATGTCGAGGCAAAGCGTGGCGTTGAGTTTTGCCACTCAACACGCAATGCCTCCAGAATTCGGCAGAAAGTGGGGAACGGAGTGTCTTAACACTAGGTTCCCTCTGCCTACCTTGCTGTGTGCACGATACAGCGTGAAGCTGATTTATTTTATTTTTTTTATTTATTTTATATAAAAAAAAGATCCTCTTTAACCTGTATCTCGTATACAGCATTATAGGCAGAGGTAGGCTAGTGTCAACGCACTCCGTTCTCCATTAAAATTAAGTGTTGTAAAGAGAAATTTAATTATCTTGGGTATTGTTACATAAACGTGATTCTATTTACGACGCGGGTATACCTTACTCTGTTCTACTGTAGCTAAATAAATCAAATTACAAATTGCTTTACTTGATGGTATGTATATTGTAAAATAATTGTCTTCTAACATTGTTTATGAGTACCGTCACTTATAATTTTCATAATATATTAAGCTGAATATTGGGTATAAATATTGTGGAAAACTTTAAAATAGTATTTTATTAAAATTATAATTGATATAATCGAGATTGGCTATTGCGACTAATCGTGGCGCATGAGCGGCAGGTTGTGGGTTCGATACTTACGAGAGGAAATTAAATATTTAAAATTGTCCTTTTTCGCTCTGGTGTCAAGGAAAAGCGCGGCGTACAGTTCCGCTAGGCAAAGGGCAAAGGTTTTTAACACTAGGCCTAGCCCGCTAAATATAATTGATAACTTGGATAAATAAACTAACTGTAAATAAGATAGGTTCTGGGTTCTATTGCCACTCGAGGAAATTTAATATTTTCATATTTGCTCGTTTTGCTATCGTGGCACACTGCGCAGCCACTCAACACGCACTGTCTCCAGAATTCAGCGGAAAGTGGGTTACGGAAGTGTCTTAATGAGAGCGGAGTGTCTTAACACTGGGTTCTCAGGTTTCCTCTACCTACCCTACCATACGCGGGATACAGCGTGAAGCTAAAAAAAATATTATTGATTGCTTTCGTCTCCTAAAATGCAATATTTAAAAAGATTTATGCAAAAATATCGATATAATGCCGTGGAAAACGATTCTCTATGGCTTCCTCTCTCCGCGGCCCAGCGTAAACAAACTATAATGAAAAACAAAATGTCTCAAATACATATTATTTGTATATATTTTGCGGAAGAAGCCAATTTATGGTTCATTGGCAACCTAACACGAGATTCGATCTTGTGACCTCTGGCAGTATGCCTGTGAGCGTAGAACATTAGTGATACATTATATTGATTGTAAACCGCATAAAAATGTTAATATTTGTTTTGGTCTTCTAGATATTTTAAACTTTTCCTTTTTTTTTATTGTTTAATATAGTAGCTTTTATAATAATAGCTATTATAATAGTTATTATAATTTTATAATTAATTAATTAATTAAGGTACGATCGACAACTTTTTTTTAACCAATGTTTCCATGTAAATGGGTTATGTCTTTAATTGAAATAAAATATTTTTAACCATATTTTAATAAATATGGTTAAAAATATTCTCTCTCTTTTTCTTCTTCTCTCTTGACCTTACGACATATATTTTAGTAGATATTATACACGTATAACATGTAAATTATTACACACGTGTAATAATGTACAAAAAACGAATATTAAAAAAAAAACAGAAACCAGAAAATATGTACTCATATCATTATAATTAACAACTTCATATCAATTACATTTTCATTTATAATTATATTGATTTACTACCCTCATTTTATATGATCTCTACCAATAAATTTCATTATTATAAAAAAACTAGCGGCCTACTCGCGGCTTTGCCCGCATACCACCACATATAATACTTTTATTATGCTGCATTTGCCAACAGATTAATACATTCAATCATGAACACTACGTGGCTGTACAATAGGACGTCATCGGCGACAAGGGCGCCCCCCGTGGGACACGAGCCCAGGGTTGCGGCCGTAAACAGAAAGTTGAATTATTTTAATTTACATTTTCTCGAAAAGCATACGTCCAAATTACATGCCATAAAAACCGAAGATTATCTTCATTAAATTTCCTTGATGACGAAATACCTTAACGTTCATAAATATCAATATATACCTTACAATTTTCAATAATTTCTTGTCACAAAATGCCTTATTGTCACTTATTTATAAGAGGTAGATATAGTATAGCAAATTTTTTTTTAGAACTGATAACATTTACTATTTTTTTTCAGCGTACTAGCATATAATTAACTTTTTTTACTATATTGCTGTTATGTTATAAAAAGATACTCACATACCGTCTGGTTCGCTCGTATACAATTTTATCGGGAAATTTAATTTCGAACAGTTCAAACACCACGCTGTTTGCGGAAGCTTCTAAATTGATACCTAACTAATTACAATAGTTCGATGGATAATAGCTTTTTATTGCAGTTTTATTTTATGTTTCGCTCTATTTTATAAAGTAAACAATGAAAATATAGTGTTAAGATACTCCGTTTGGTACTATATGCCCAATATCGCTTCGCTTTTCGCCAGATTTTTCTGGCGTTCTGCAGCAATTAAGTTAAATATCTAAAAATACAAAAAAGCTAAAATTCCTGTTAAAACATGTGAAATGATTTGGATAGATTTTGCTTTGACATCCGGCTCTATACTTATATGCTAGCGTCTTTTATATGTCTGTCAGTCTTTTGATCTCAACGAACATAATAAGGTAAGGTATAAGGAGTATGTTGAGTCCAATCTCTAATACTTACTCAATATTTTCAGTATACGAAATATATATAACTGTAATGTATACATCATCGTGTTAAATGCAGGTTCGATTTTCACTCGAAGAAATAAATATATTTAATTATTTTTATATACTTACCGCTAAAACAAAATAAAGCGTTTGATTTCTGCCACTCAATATCATGCAATGTTTCGAATTAGGGCGTAAAACGGACAAAATAATAGAAGAAATCGTTTATTTTATTAATTAATCCGAGCACAGGCCAGTTCAGAGGCACAAGCGTGTAGGTAACCTGTAATCACGACAAGTTCGATTCCCACGCGAGAAAATAAAACATTTAACATTTACAATTCTCCGCTCTGGTGTCGAGACAAAGCGTGGCATAGAGTCCCTTCAATCAAAACGCAATCCCTTCAGATTTGCACGGAAAGTAGGAACCTTAGTCTTAACACCAAGCTCCCTCCTACCCTGCCACATCCGGAAAAAAACCATCCACAATATCCAGAAATCACACACAAAATTCCTTTATTATTAACAAGAGTTGAGGCCACTCGTGGCGCAGCGGCACGAAGTGTGACTGTAAAACCGACTGGTTGTGGGTTCGATCCCCACTTGAGGAGATGAAATATTTACTTAAATTTATATTTCCATTTCTTCGCTCTGGTGTCGAGGTTAAGCGCGGCGTTGAGTTCTGCCACTCAACACGCAATACCTCCAGAATTCGGCAGAAAGTGGGGAACGGAGTGTCTTAACACTAGGTTCCCTCTGCCTACCCTGCTGTGTGCGGGATACAGCGTGAAGCTGATTTAAGTTTAATTTAATTAACAAGAGTTCAAACTGCACCAGCCACCAGCTCGCGTCAGGCATGGACAAATGCTAGTATCACGTTTGGCTAACAGCGCGCGGACTCTCGTAAAAGCAAGTAGTGACCGACATCACAATCGATATTACTAAACTGGATTATTGCCTGGAGTTACCCGTTTTTAATTGGAAAGTTAAAATAGTACAGTTTATTCTGTTTGTTTAATGGAGTAGTGTTTTCGATTTGTGATTAGAAGTTTAATGTACTGAGGGGTATTGTAAATACTTTTTCGTTATTGTCGTTTGTTTGTTATTTTTTTGTATCGTGAGGTTATGGCTGAAGCGTGTGACTGTAACGTGACGGTTGTGGGTTCGAATTCCTTTTGGTAGAATGGGATTTTTTTCGCTCTGGTAACAATGATAAAGAGCAGGTTGAGTTTCGCTACTGAACACTCAATGCCGCGGTATCTTATCTACTCTATCTTACTAAATGCAGGAAACAGCTTAAAACTGAAAAAATAATTAATTGATTTAAAAAATATTTATTTTAAAAAAGTTTCTTATTGACATAAAATATTATAATAATTGTATTAATATATATTACCAGCTTTAAATACCCGCATATTGAAAAAATGGCAAACATACAGCAAAAACAAAAAAAAACATGCATATATGACCATTTTAAAAGTTCCCCAAAATATTCACGAGAAAACAACATACATTCCTTTTAGGAGATAGATAAATTAAAATTTAGTAGCGTTGGCTATGTTCCATGTCACATAACTGTTAAAAACCTTGTATATCTGTTATTTTGAGGTATTACAATTTAACTATTCCAGCTTCACGTTGTTTCCCTAATATACGTAACTGGTTAGGTAATAATAAAAGAAGAAAGTAGTGTTATTACACTCCATTTCCTACTTTCCGTTTATTTTTTTGTCAAATCTGATTTGGAGAATGTAAATAATCACATATTTATTAATCCTGGAAGGGGATCGAACCCATAACCAACTCTTTTACAGTCTATGTTCTCACTAGACTATGTTCCGGTAGTCCGCGACAGACTCACACCTTAAATTATTTATACAATATATTGGATTTTTCAATTGTTATTAGGCCATTTGTGGACAGTTATGGCGCAGGGACACAAAATGTGACTGAAAACACGACAGGGCTGTTGGTTTGATACTCATTGGAGGAAATGAAACATTTACTATTTTAATTTTTTTCGCTTTGATGTTGAAGAAAACGCAACGTTGAAATCTGCCACTCAACACGCAATGTCTACAGAATTCGGCAGAAAATGGAGAATTGAATGTACATTATTCACCAACTACTACAAATACTATCTGGGATGGGATTACTCATTTTTTCAAAGGTTTAATTGGGGTTGCGGCGTCTTATACTACAGTATAGATATTAGCTAATTCCAAATTGAGTAATTTTTCATCTACTTTATAAATAATTATATAAAAAAAATAATAATCCGGTCGTGGCGCGGAGGCATAAAGTGTGACTGTAAAATATTATTACTACGAAGGGTAGTATTGATAAGGTTTTTTTTTCAAAATTTAAAAAAAAACAATGTATTTGCGTTTTTTAAATGTATACATATTAACATACCTTTCTCAGTAGTTCATAACATCAAGCAATAAAAGAATTAAGAAGGATATATAGAAGAACGCTCCCAATTTTTCACTTTCGATGCTTTACCTAGGGACTGAGAGCTTTCTTGACACTAAGTACCTCCCGTGGATAAAAACCTTTGAATATGATAAAAGGATGGTCTGTCGGCTGCTGTTTCATATTAAATTCAAATTATTATACAAACAGAGTTATATTAAAAAATTTAAATAAAGTGAAATAAGGGCTTATTTGTGGAGTATTATTTATCTTTGTAGAATATTTAATTATCTAAACATTCAAAGCATTTTCTTTTTTACAATTAAAAATATGTGTTTATACACACATATTTTTAATTGTATATTATTTATTATCTATTTATGTCCGTAAACGCGGCAGGTTGTGGGTTCGATTTCCACTCGAGGAAATGAAATATTCAATATTTTCGTTTCTACGCTAAAAGAAAAGTCGCTCGAAAGTGGGGAACAAAGTGCTCTCATTGCCTACCCTACTACAGCGTAAAGCTACAAAAAAATATAGAGATGTTTTGATTTTTACGTATTAGGTATACGTTTTATATTTTTTAATTTATTCTACTTATTTAGAAAACGTATAAAAATTTGGACGTAGCACACCGACCAGGCGCTCTGACTACTAAGCCATACGTTCTCAGAATAAGTTGTAACAAGCATGATGAGAACGTATGGCTTAGTGGTCAGAGCGCTTGTTCGGTTTCCAGGAGGCGCAGGTTCGAGTCCCGCTACGTTCAAATTTTTATACGTTTTCAAAATAAGTATTTTTCTTTCCTAAGTGTGGATTAACACTTTAAAAAATGTTTAAAACACTTTATTCTAGATTGCTAAAATAAAATTGATTGAACTCGCTTTGCTTAGCTAATTTTGTACAGTCATTTAAAAGAAAAAATAAATACTAGATTCTATTAAATAAATCATTGATATATATATATATATATATATATATATATATATATATATATATATATATATATATATATATATATA
>JAATLQ010029604.1:0-15837 GCA_013421005.1 Heliconius erato x Heliconius himera | reverse complement strand
ATATATATATATATATATATATATATATATATATATATATATATATATATATATATATATATATATAACACAGTTTTTAAATTTAGCTGCATAGAAATTGTAAAATTGATATTTTATTTTAAAATATATATTTTTTTTATATTATTTAGAATTTTAAAGACAATAATAAATAATTTTAACTTTGATGTTCAGACGTAAAGGGGATGTTGAGGTTGCAACTTTTCACGAAAAGTGGAGAATCTTGTTGTTATAAACACATGTCTGGGAAGACGCAACTGAAATATATCTTCAGCAGTAGTTCTTTACTTCTATGTTGTTTAACCTAAATAAATGTATTTTTATTTAGTATAGAGAGAGTATTTTTGTATGAGGAACTTGGCCCCGAATTTCTGTAATGTGTATAATTTTTACCGTGCCGTGGAATTAAGTAGATTTTTTTTCAGCTTCACGCTGTATACCGCACATATCAGAGTAGGTAAAGGGATCCTAATGTTAGGACAATCCGTTCCCCATTATTAGCTTAATTTTTCGAGTGGCGTAATTCAACGCTGTGCTTTTGTGTTGATAGCAGAGCGTACAAATGAAAATATTAATAAATAATAATTCATTCCCTTTGAGTGGAAATCGAACCCATAACCGTCGGGTTACGGTCACACATTAGTACCCTTGCGACACGACGTGTTCGTACTGTTGATATGTTTAAATCCACTGCTAGATGTGGGTTGCAAGATGGACAAAACCTGTCTTTTGTCTTACTATCAGTCAATACAATATGCACTATTTTTTGTGAATTGACCCACAAATATAAGTTTGTAATCAATTATTTCAAAGGAATACCTATAAATTTTCATTTAGATTTTTTTTCTTTACTTGTATTAGTATTTTAGTTCTCACTTCGTGCCAAATGTCATACATGCAGATCTATTGCAAGTACCTTATATGTTTTGATAACGTCTCTCGTTCTCAGTCTCTTAGATTACTGAATATTCAGTATTAATTTCAGCTTTATACAATGGTATATAATCGACTCGACATTGACAAAAATCCTATAAGGGTCCTTTTTTTACCTCTTGAGGTACGGAACCATAAAAATATTTAGTAACGTAGTACAGAATACAGCATATTAATAAGCACATCTCGTTATCCTTTGGGAGCAACTTACTGTTCGGAGTTATAACGTAACGTTACGTCGCCACGCTATTGTAGCACAGGCTGCTCTAGTCTTATTTGGTATTATACTATGAGTATACGTAAGTATGGACATAAACTTAAATCTTGAACTATCCTTCAAAGACATCACATTTTCCTTCTTTTTCCCTTTGTCTTTTTGACAACAAAATATGAAATATATATATAAGGCCTGTCATAGCGTGTGTGTTTGTCAACGGGACAGGTTGTGGGTTCTATTCTCACTCGAGAAATTAAATATTTAATATTTCCATTTCTTCGCTATGGTATCCAGAATTCGGCGGAAAATAGGGAACGGAGTGTCTTAACAGTAGCAACTACAGTATAAGCCAGTATGACATGTCGGGAAAATAAATAAGAATCTCCAGTTTTTAGTCCATGAACCAATAAATTTTGAATTCACTATTAGAAATATTTTTTAATTTCTATAGTTTATACACATTTTTTTTAATCGTAATGTTTTATCGATTTTCATATAATATAAGAGTACGAAAAATATAACAGAGACTGGAAAACACTTTCAACCGCATCTCATTATGCGGACAACTGTCGCCTAGTGGGATTTAGATAGGATCGGACAAATTATAAATATAGGAAGTGCAGCTAGACATTACGAAAATTTTTCAGCTTGACGCTGTACCTCGTCTATAGCAGGGTAAGTAGAAGGAACTGGGAACCTGGTGTGTAGATACTTCCGTTCTCCACTTTCCGCAGAATTCTCCGGAGGCATTGCGTGTTGAGTAGTGGAACTTACCAGAGCGATAAAATGAAAATATTAAATAATATATTTCCTCGATTGAGAATCGATCCCAACTGACTTAAATTAGTACATACCAAGTATAACTTTGTATATACATACTATATACATATGCCACCAGTTTAAGTGAATTAACACTAATTGACGTTTCTGAGTACGCCTTATAAGGCTGTAACTCCCGTAAACCAATTGGACTGCAGATATTAAAGCTCGCAAGTTCAGTGCAGTTTTGCTATTTTCCTTTCGTTCTTTCAAAGGTAAAACTTAAAGTCGTTTCTTTAGTACCAACCAGCATAGAATTCAAAAATTAAAACCCCAGTATTCCGCATTAAGACACTCCGTTCCCCACTTTCCGCCAAATTGTAGAGGCATTGCGTTTTGAGTGGTGGAACTAGCCGTTGCGCTTTGCCTAGACACGCCAGCGAAGAAATTATAATATAAATTTAAATTAATATATGCCTCAACTGGAAATGGAACCCACAATCCCGTGCCCGTCAAGCGTAGAATTGAAATTTTTAATAATTTTTATTTCTTTTGTAATGTCCGAATTTTACGTAGGTGCAATATCAAATGAGCTCGTTAAAGCTGAGAGTCGCCATCGTTGACAAGAATGGAAATAATGATTTGTATGTTTGTAGACTTTGTGCTTTCGTTTCTAAATATGAATGTAACATTACAAAATCATAATAATATTAGAAATTATTATTTTTTCGGATATTTTGGACAAAAGCACGGCGTTGAGTTACGCCATTCAAACGCTTTCGGTGAAAAGTGGGTGGTATATGCGGGATACAGAATATTTTGATATTTTTAAGGATATTAGCCTTAGGATGGCGTATACAAACTTATTGGTTCCAATAAAATAAAACGCGGTACAGAGTTAGTTCCTTGTGACCCCCTATATGTCGAATAAGAAAAGTGTAGAACGAGGTGTGTTAGTACTAGGCTCTCATTGCCTATTGTTAGCGTACTCGTGTAAAAGAGGGTAGATTTAAGTGGAAAATAACTATAAAAGCAGTGGCATTGTGTCAATCGGGGGCACTCGCTTGTAAGTGACGGCCCCTGTTGGAAGGAAACTAGTGTGAAGTATTGTTAGTAGGTGATACATATCACTTATTGCAATTACATAGTATCTCTTTCAAAACAGTTTAGAATCATATAGACCATGTTTGTTTTTAACGTGTTTCTTTAAAAACGTTACCCGCTTCCGATTTTTAACACTATCTGCAAAAGAGTATAACTCAAAAAAAATACAATTATCTATAATATCTGATAAATAAATGTAACTGTAACTGTAACTAGACAGAACATTAAGTAAGATAGCATAGTTTAAAAACTAATATAATTCCGAAACAAAAATGTTAAAATAGTCATGATTTATAGTTGAAATTACTAAAACTAAATGGATCCATCTATATATGCATCTAAATAAATTGTTACAAATGGTATGTAGCAAAAACTATATTTATTACTATTTTTTGACAAATAAACCATAGGGTAACTAAGAGGACGTTATGGCGCCGCGTTCGATTGTTTACGGGACGGTTTTGAAATCAATTTCCACTCGGGGAAAGAAATTATTTTTATTTCTTGGCTCTGGCAACTAGATAAAGCGTAGCGTTGAGTTCCGCAAATCAACACGCAATGTCCTGAATATTGGTTGGAACGTGGAAAAAAGAATCTTTTGACACTACCTTTCCTACTAACTATATGTCAAATACAACGTGAACCTAAAAATAAATAGAAAAAAGGGTAACTAAAAATATTGTCGTGGTCTCGTGCACTAGATTGAAATGTTAATTGAAGTAAAGCTACTCTTCGTTTTCTATAAAGTGTTATAAAAGGAAAACGGCGTTATTCCGTTTATACTTTACAAAAGGGCAACTTGGCGGTAATAAAAATGTACACCAGGAACGAAGTATGAAAAATATACTATTATTTTTACTAATTGCTTGATTATTTCATTTATGTTGAAAATGTTGTAGATTTTTATTTGGTTTTTTAAGCGAAAACTAATTTAATTCAATTTTTTTATTAGAAAACATACAAATTTGAACGCATTTGAACTCTTGGACGGTTTCCAGGAGGCGAGGGGTTCAAATCCCGCTACGTTCAACTTTTTTATGTGTTTTCTAAAAAATATTTCTCTTTCCTAAATATAGAATAAACACTTTGAAAAATGTAAAATAAGGTCATTCGCGCCGCAAGGCCACAAAGTGTGACTATAAAATCGACTTCGATCGGCTTCGATCCCCACTCGAGAAAATGAAATATTTATTTACATTTATATTTTCATTTCTTCGCTCTGGTGTCGAGGTACAAGTGCGGCGTTGAATTCCGCCACTCAATACGCAATTCCTCCAGAACTAAGTAGGTTCTCACTAGGTTTCCTCTGCCTATCCTGTTGTGTGCATTACATTGTGAAGCTGATTTTTGATTTTTAAAAATTAAAAAAAATAATAATTAGAGAATGATGTAAGCTTACATCATTCGATTGAATTGACAATATAAAAAAAAAAATTAGAAGCCATAGTTGAAGTATTAAATTAAAACTATTATAAATGACGTCAGAAATAATCTAGTAATACGCGATTAAGCAGTCTATCTAAACTCAATAATATAATAATAATTTGCTGTCAGATGGCAGAAAATAATAGAATTAGTACCATAGTAGGTATTGTTTTATTTTATTGCCGCCTGTGTGTATAGTGTATATTATATTTATTTAGAAAACGTATAGAAATTTGAACGTAGCGGGATTTTTATAAGTTTTCTAAATAAGTATATTTTTATATACTTTATACTATTTTTATATATTTTTCTTTCCTAAATGTGAAATAACACTTTATAAAATGTTAATAATAGTGTATGTTATGTTTTTTCTAAGTTTGTTCTGTTTTTTCTATCACAAGAAGAAGTAGAGAAAAGGGAATCTAAGCAGTAGGTTATTTTGGTTTACTATTTTAATTTGGGGAAATACTTAAAAAATATTTAATAAATCGATTATTATATTATAAAAATTTAATAAGGCCGGTCGTGGCGTCAGCGGCACGAGGTGTGACTGCAAAACCGACTGGTTGTGGGTTCGATTCCCACTCGAGGAGATGAAATATTTACTTAAATTTATATTTCCATTTCTTCGCTCTGGTGTCGAGGTTAAGCGCGGCGTTGAGTTCTGCCACTCAACACGCAATGCCTCCAGAATTCGGCAGAAAGTGGGGAACGGAGTGTCTTAACACTAGGTTCCCTCTGCCTACCCTGCTGTGTGCGGGATAAAGCGTGAAGCTAATTTTTTTTTTTTTAATTTTAAGGATTTAATATAGCTATCATTAAAATAACAGATTGTTACTGGGCAGCCACACGGTGACTATAATCCCAAAGATTGGGCGTTCGATTCCCACTCGAGGGAATGATTTTTTTCTTATTTACTCACTTTCGTAACAAGAAAAAGTGCTAAGTTTCCCCACTCTACACGCAATGTCTAAAAAAGTGGTGAAAAAGTGGGGAACGGAGTGTCTTAACACTAGGTTCCCTGTGAAGTTAAAAATAATATGTTTATCAACCACACACTCCACCCAAAACAACCCTTAATTAAATTCGAATTCCCCTACAAACGAGACATTTAATATTAAACATATTGAACGTATTAAAACGTCGTGCTGTGGACGATCCGAATGCATCAGTCATGAATGGTTTGCGGGATGGCGTTCGCTGTTATTTATAGAAATTGGATGTCCAATCCAAATGGACCACTTGAATATGCTCGATGGCTTTATATCGTTGAATTTACTGCTATATTATTAGTATATGGAGTCTACTAGTCTACTAGTCCTGGTCAACAGGGTCAAATGCGACAGGTTGTGGGTTCGATTCCCAGTCGAGAAAATAAAGTTTTTCATATTTTCCTCCCTTCGCTCTGGCGTCGAGGCTAAGCGCGGCGTTGAGTTTCGTCACTTGACATGCAGTGACCCTTAAATTCGGAACAGGGACAACAGAGTATATATATCTCTCAAATTAAATTTACAGAAAAGTAAATCATACTAAATATACCTCTAATAGGTATAAGAAGACATTAGCAACTTTATCAAAAAAGGGTGTTATTTAAAAACAACGTATTAAAATAAAACATAAATATTAAGCTATTTACATAAACAATGCGAAACAATAAAGTTGGCAAAAGGTGAAAATTATATAAATGAAATATGAATATGTACTGAATTTCGATAGTTTCAACAGAGTTTATAAAAAAAAACAACAACGAACAGTATTAATAACGAATAACAGAAGATTTCATGGGTTTTCTATTAGCGCGCTGTTATTGTACGCTGCAATTTAAAACCGACTGTTTGTTATCTGTCACCCATATTGATCTATTCCGCGGCCTTAACAATGTTTCCGATTTTTATATATATAGATTTTTTTTTCACGCTGTATCCCTCACACAGCAGGGTAGGCAGAGGGAACCTAGTGTTAAGACGCTCCGTTGCCCACTTTCTGCCGAATACTGGAGGCATTGCGTGTTGAGTGGCAGAACTCAACGCCGCGCTTGTCCTCAACACCAGAGCAAAAAAATGGAAATATAAATTTAAGTGAAAATTTCATCTCCTCGAGTGGAGATCGAACCCACAACCAATCGGTTTTACAGTCACACTTTGTGCCCCTGCGCCATGAATTTCTGTATTTTTGCTTTCTGTTTTATATATACCATGGCTGTACATTACAGACGTGGTATGCTTTTCGTGAATTATGGATTTGTTAGTAACTTATTTGGAGACTTCGGTTGACCTTCGAAACAGTATCAAAGATACTGGAGGAGGTCACGTAAAAAGCATGAGGACCCCCCGGAGGGCATGTATGAAGAGGTTGATGACAGTGGACAAGGCGAAAGAGGTATATAGAGACCGTAGCGCTTGACGCTCCGTTCTCTCTGACTACCACGCAAGGGATAAAACGTAAAGCTAGTTGTAGTAATTGTAAATTGAAGTCAGCAGTGGCGCAGGGGCACAAAGTGTGGCTGTAAAACCAACTGGTTGTGGGTTCGATCCCACTTGAGGAATTGAAATATTTATTTACACTTATATTTTCATTTCTTCGCTCTGGTGTGTTGAATTCCGCACGTAATACCACCAGAACTCGGTGGAAAGCGGGGAACGGAGTCTCTTAACACTAGGTTCCTCTCTGTCTACCCTACTGTTCCAAACATAACAACCTCACTTTTCTCCGACAAAAAATCTGGCAACGCTGGTATGAACAAACAACATTATTAATGTAGACGTTCCTCGTGATTTCACATATAAAAATAAGATATTTGAAATGCATCGAACATTCTCTGTTTACCTATCTAAATGGAAATATTATGTCCGACACATAATATTTCCATTTAGATAGATAAAGAAGAAGAGAACCAAATTGTAGTAGAAATAGACCTCTGTAAGGTGTAGAGCTGTCGTTACAGAAGTTCAGTTTGAATATATATTTTTAAGAACATTAGTTTTGAATTCACTTGTTTTACAAAATATTTATACAGTCTAGTCTCCAGAGGCCAGTCGTGGCGCAGGAGCACAAAGTGTGACTGTAAAATCGACTGGTTGTGGGTTCGATCCCCACTCGAAGAGATGAAATATTTACTTAAATTTATATTTCTTACCCTGCTATGTGCGGGATACAGCGTGAAGCTGATATTATGATATTATTGATATTATTTTAGTTTAATTAAACAAAAAACGGCGTTCTTGTTCACAGTTTGCCTTAAATGGAGAAATTAAGTTATGACTACTTACTTTATTTAATAACTTCGTGGTTTTAAAATCTATGATTTTCGCAATTATTGCATATTTGAATTAAAATTATTTAACCGGATTAATCGCTTTTATTTTAAATTACGTTTTTGGGAATCCGACGTTTTGAACATTTTGCAGTAATCCGTGGTCAAGCGTGGTGGTAGGCTGAGGTGCAAGAGATAAAAAAAACAGCTTCACGCTGTATCCCGCACACTGCAGGGTAGGCAGAGGGAACCTAGTATTAAGACACTCCGTTCCCCACTTTCTACCGAATTCTGGAGGCATTGCGTGTTGAGTGGCAGAACTCAACGCCGCGAAATATATAATAAAATTAAATCGAACCTACATTATCCTGTTGTTTCAACATACAAAATATGAAGTCATCACATTAGTTTGACAGCGAGGAACAGAAATACCACCTCGTTGTGGTTGCCGCAAGCATAAAAGCAACGAGAGACGGTTTTGTTTATTGTATAAAATACAAGTAAAGATAGTAAAATTTGGTGTTAAAAAGTTTTATGAGTCGTAATTTCAATCTGGAGGTAATGAAGTTGAAAATATACAATGTCACGTTCATAGCTAATAATAAAATAACATAATTTTGCTTATTTGGAAAACGTATAAAAATTTGAACGTAGCGGGACTTGAACCCGCGCCGACCAGGTTTCCAGGAGGCGCGGGTTCGAGTCCCGCTACGTTAAAATTTTTATACGTTTTCCAAATAAGTATTTTTCTTTTCTAAGTGTAGAATAACACTTTAAAAATGTTTAAAAACATAATTTTGATTATATTACTGATCGCTTTTACGTATGTTTAAGATGTGTTACATGTTGCCCATAGAATTTGGGTACACTTTTTATGATTACATTGATTTTGGCTCCCAAATTGATAAAAAAAGCCTACGATAATAAGGAGGCTAGTCGTGGCGCAGCGGCACAAAGTGTGACTGTAAAATCGACTGGTCGTGGGTTCGATCCCCACTTGAGGAAATAAATATTTATTTACATTTATATATATTTTCATTTCGTCGCTCTAGTATCGAGGCATAGCGCGGCGTTGAGTTTCGCCACTCAATATACAATGCCTCCAGAACTCAGCGGAAACTGCGGAACGGAATGTCTAAACACTATGTTCCATCTGCCCACCCTGCTGTACGCGGGATACAGCGTGAAGCTGTTTTTGTTTTTTAATAAAAAGGCTATGGTTTGATTATGGCCTTCCGAATGTGCCATTGAGGCCAGTCGAGGCTTCAGCGTATAACTGAAAGTAGGGGACGGAAGTATCCTAACACTAGGTTCCCAGGTTCCCTCTGCCTACCCGGCAATGTGCGGGATGCAGTGTGAAGCTAAAAAAAACTTATTATTGTAAGCAAGACTTACAACAATATACAAATATGATTTTCAGTATTGAAGTGCTATACTGCTTAAACCTAGTAGTTAGTAGAATAGAAGCAAATAGCCAACCTCTCTAATCTGTTTGCAAGTGAGATCTATAACTGACGTTACTCAATAAGCTTTCAACTTTATTTCTGTATATGGTTGTATGGATGGAGTTGAAGATAATAAATGAATATTTAAAATAAAATTTTGAACAAAAATGCATATAAACACATTGTATGTGTAAATAGTTCAATGATTATTAGAAAATTGCTTATAATAAAAAAAAAACACTGCTTCTTCTTTGAATATATATTATAACTTAATTTAATATTTTCATTTCCTCGCATTGGGAACGAGGCGTAGCGTGGCGTTGAGCTCCGCTAGTCAACACGCAATGTTTCGAGATTTAACGGAAAACCGGAAACGGAAGTGTCTTAATCGGAACAGAGTATCTCAACAATAAGTTCCCAGGTTCTGTGCCCAGCTACATCCGTGATACAAAGTGATGCTAAAAAAACTTAATATATTTGAAATACCATAAAGGTTTTTTTTGAGTAAAATCATAAATAATCTGCATCTACACGACTTCGCTGTCAAAAGTCATCATAGAAATATTAATATATCCAAGTCCTTATATATTAACTAATATCTTCATATATATGAAAACAGACTTCATCTCAAGGTGACGTGCAAAGTGTAGCTCGCGCCGTACATAATTTGGTATTGCATTTTAGAGAAGGTGCGCTGTTTAATTATGAAGCCAGATTTACGAAAATGGCTGTAATTATTTTAATTAAAATATTATTAACCAATAATAATTATAAAAATAATTAAGGATATTATATTCCTATTTCTTCGCTCTGGTGTCGAGGTTAAACGTGGCGTTGAGTTCTGCCACTCAACACGCAATGTCTCCAGAATTCGGCAGAAAGTGGGGAACGGAGAATCTTAACACTAGGTTCCCTCTGCCTACCCTGCTGTGTGCGGGATACAGCGTGAAGCTGATTTTTATTTATTAAGAATGTTTCATTTCATAGCTTTATGAAGACAAAGCGTGGCGTTGGGTTCCACCACTCAAAATCTAATATCTTAAGACTAAAGAGAGGTAGGTTCACAAGCTTGTGACTGTAAACGTGCATGTCATGGGTTCGATTTCACTCGAGAAAATGAAATGTTTAATATTTTCATTTCATCGCTCAAATGTCGAGGCAGAGTGCTGCGTTGAGTTCCGCCACTCACGCAACGCGTTCAGCATTCGACGGAAAGGAGCGGGAAGCGGAGTGTTTTAAGACTAGGTTCCCTTTGTCTACCCTGGTACACGCGTGATACAACGTGAACCTTGAAAAAAGGCTTAAGAAAAAATGGGAAACGTATAGCGATTTTATTAGCGTAGTTTATTCTATTCTGTCTTAGTAATTATAATTAATTAGGGTTATAAGCCTGTTTGAATATACTAATTATACTGTACACTGAAATGTGTAGTTGAAAGTGGATGAATTGTTATTTATTTCCTATAAATATAAACTAAATATTTTTATATAAGGCTAGTCGTGGCACAGGGACACAAGCGTGTGACTATAAATGTGAAAGGTTGTGGGTTCGATCTCCACTCGGAGAAATTATAGATATAAAGTGTTCATTTACTTGTTCTGGTAGCGAAATAAAGCACGATGTTGATTTCCATTGATTTTTATTCAACACGCAATGCCTCTAGAATTTGGCGGAAAGTGGAATAAGGAGTGCCTTTACACTAGGTTCCCAGGTTCCCTCCGCTTACCCTACTGTTAAAAAAAATATGTTAAAAAACATTATATTTCAGGTTTACAATAAAATTAAAGCCGCATTATAACTTTCAGCGCAGCAAACTCAAAGCCACGCTTCTTAGCGCTGTACAGTTATTTAAAAAACTTACAATAAATTATGAAAATAATTTATTTCATTCTAAAGTACAACTTATAGCTTAATTGGCTTATAGCTCTTGAATATTTTTTCAACGAGGCGATGTTGAAGTCCTGTTACGTTCAATTTTTTTGTACATAATTTTTAAAACTGCGTGTTTTACTGTTTTTTGGTGATTATAGAAATTTGAAAATGAAACAGAGTGATTTTGATTTTGTATGTTATATGAATGTATTTATATTTGACTTTTAGTACCTTTAATTATATTTTTTACCTTCACGCTATGTCTTGCACATAGCAGGTCAGATAGACCGTTTCGACCGGATTGATAGTTCCGTTCTCCATTTTCTGCCAAATTCTTGAAGCATTGTGTGTTGAGTAGCGGAACACAACGCCGCGCTCTACCAGAGCCTTTAATATTTCATTTCCTCGACAACACCTCCATAACCTGTCGCGTTTATAGTCACACGCTTGTGCCACTGCGCCACCACATTGATTGGTTCCAAAGTTATCATGAAAAAATATTATACAATAGAAACTTATATATTTATTATACATTGACCTTTACTTCTATTTCTGTATAAAATTTAGTTACAAGTTTATAATAATAAAAACAAATGCGATGAAAAACAAAAAAAAAGTCATGGATAGGAAGAAAAACTTTGTGTGACATTGCGTGTAGGGATGATAAAATATTTGAAAATAATAAAGATTCAGGACTGTTGGGAACAATTTATTATTTTAAATAATGTTAAAAGTAATTTATGGTGCATCCTGTTAAATACCTAAAAATAACTAATAAACTGAAGTACTAAGAAAAATATTAAGATTTTTTAAATGTTCTTTGGCAATAAAGGAGGAGGATAAAATTTTTGTCCATTGAGACAAAACACTCTTTTGAATTATTTACCAAATATTTATTAACTATGTCCAATTGGTCTTACAAGTTTTCCATATTTAAATGAGAAACTCCTCAACTGCCGGTGCTTTCTTATACATGATAGTTTCGTTTTCACTCTCTATTCTCTTTTTACGCTATATCCCGCACACAGCAGAGTAGGCAAAGGGAACCTAGTGTTGAAACACTCAGTTCCCCACTTTCCGCCAATTTCTGGAGGCTTTGCGTGTTGAGTGGCGGAACTCAACGCCGCGCTTTCCCTTCGATACCAGAGCGAAGAAATGAAAATCTGAATGTAAATAAATATTTCATCTCCTCGAGTGGGGATCGAACCCACAACCAGTCGAATTTACAGTCACACTTCTTGCCGCTGCGCCACGACTAGCCTCTATATAATATAGAAGGCAAATAATAGGTACATATGTATATACATGATTTCTATATTTCAATATAGACACAAACTATCGACTATGTGAAAATAGAAGTAGCAGGTGTTTCAACGTTGTCCAAACTTTACAAGATTATTAAGCAAATTGACATATTGATCTGGACTCAGCCGAACTAACTCTAAAGGTATAGTTTTGGCCTTTATAACAAATCTAAGAACGACTAATATTTGAAGCTTTCAAGAACAAATTTTGTTGTTATTTTAAGAATTAATTCTTGTAATATTATAAAATTAATTTAAATCAAAATTAAATCAGATTCACGCTGTATCCTGCACAGAAATAAAAACAATTAATTTATTAAATATATTTTAATTTCATTTAAAATATGTATGTATATAGAGAGTATCGATAGATAGAAGCGGTCGTGCCGTAGCGGTACAGCGTCTGTAACCGCGACCAAGCGATTGCGGATTCGCTTTCCACTCGTGAACGTTCCAAACTTTTTATAAGAAAGAAAGAGAAGATTAAAGATTTTAATGATATATTAAGTATGTACCTAACATACAGATTCACATTAGATTATTATAAGTTTATACAAAAACATGAATTTCTTTAGTCGTGTGTAGACAGGCAGATATGCATAATAATAGCTTCACGCTATATCCCGCACACTGCAGGGTAGGCAAAGAGAATCTAGTGTTTAGACACTTCGTTCTCCACTTTCTGCCGAATTCTGGAGGCATTGCGTGTTGAGTGGCAGAACTCAACGGCGCGCTTTGCCTCGACACCAGAGCGAAAAAATGAAAATATAAATAGTCGAGGAGATGAAAAGTAAATATTTCATCTACTCGAGTAGGATCGAACCCACAACCAGTCGGTTTTACAGTCACACTTTGTGCCCCTGCACCACGACTGGCCTCTATGCATAATGTAACAACAATTTGCTAGCTATATTCTAAGAACATATATTATTTACTATTAATTTAATATTATAATCATAAGCAGTATTTCATTTATCTTATCGTAATTCCGAACAGATAACACTAATTTAGTTAAAACGTTCAATATTTACAGTGGTTTGACTATAGAGAAGAGTGGTTCGGCCTTATAATGGAGCAGCCGCTCTCATCTTTGAATCTCGGCTAACCCTTAAATGTTCCTGTATTAGCATTTACTTTTAACAAGAAAATAATACGATAAGGTATCTTATTTATTTTAAATTAACGTTATTTTAGATGGAATGAGTTGGTTTTTGGTTTTCACACCAAATGGGATTTTTGGAATTACGTTATTAAAAAAAACTATCTTTGAAGTATCTCTATCTTTGTATCCTTTCCTATAAAAGAAAATCATCGGAATCGGTTGGCATGATATTGAGTTGTTCGTCCATTTGTTGCGCACATACTTAATGCAAATCTAAGACTTTTTATGATTTTCTCACAGATACCATTGTCAGAAATAGACCAAATTAAAATGGTGCTCCCATTTTAATTTGGTCGACCAAAGAAAGAAGAAGGAAGAAAGAAGGTCGGTCCAAAGAAGCACTAGCTTTTAAATAAAGAAAAAAAAAAAGAATCATCAAAAACAGTTCACCCAGTCATAAGTTCTGAGGTATCAAACATAAAATAAAAACAGTCTAAATGATAACCTCATTTTCTTACAGAAGTCGGTTAAAAAAGAGCCTACGTCGGTAAACGCCGTTCTTCGCCAGTTGAGTCTGATTGTAACCAGTTTTTGGCTGAAATATCTTTAAAACAATGTTTCTATTGATACAATTGTTGTTTCCTAATTCTTCATATTGTGACGTTAATCTAGAATTATGAAATTTAGCAGCTAGCATCTACAGATAGTACTAGTTCAGGAAAAAATCTGAAAACTACATTTTTGGTTAAATACTATACAAAATTTGGTTATAAAGCAGCTAGTCCAAGTGAGGTATCTATATAGATGAAAGGGCTCCGGTTCAGCTAAGCTTGAATTTTAGAAAAAGCTCGAGACCTCCAATTTATGTACGGAACCCTCGGTGGGCGAGCCCAACTCGCACTTGTTTATTTTCATCTACTTTATAGTACGTTTTATTTTTCCCAAGTTTAATTTTTAATTAAATTTAAATGTCACTTTGATAGCGGACAAAATGTCGGTAAGCTAAAAACGTGCGACGATTCGCCAAGCAGGAAATGTTCCTCGGCTTAAACGAAATAATCTTCTAATAAAACTTATTACCGAAATTTCGAAACCACTTCATTTTAAATTTCCAGTTTCATTTGAAACTTGGCAATTATTAAGTAGCGGGTATTTTTATGCATAGTTGCATTTTCTGAATGGTTGTGTTTTCGATTTTAGTGTACTATTATGCTACAGAATTTAGCGGAAAGTGGGGAAAGGAGTGTCTTAACACTAGGTTCCCTCTGCCTACCTTGCTGTGTGCGGGATACAGCGTGAAGCTGATTTAATTTTATTCAATATGCTATATATGGGTCGCTCCCTGCTCGTAATATTAATATTGATATATTGTTTTAGCTACGCGCTGAATCCGGCACAAAACGGGGTACGCAGAAGGAACCTAGTGTTGAGATATTCCGTTCCCTATTTTTCGCTGAATTCTGAAGGAAATGTTGCATGTTGAATAGCGTAATTCAACGCCGCGCTTTTCATCGACTCCAAAGCGACAAAATTAATATGTTAAATATTTAATTTTATCGAGTGGGAATCACACCCTGCCGGGTTTACAGTCACACCCTCAAATTTAATAAAAATATATATTTTTTGAACTCAGCTAAATAATTATACTTAAACTATTTTCATTTCATTGGCTCATATTCACCAAGTAAGAATGTACAGTGTAATAAATTATTATTTGTTAACATCATTTACTCTGGCGTCAAGACAAAAGCCCGGCGTTGAGTTCCGACACTCAACACTCATGAAAATGGGAAACGAAGTATCCATCCTAACACTAAGTTCCCTGACTGCTGTGTTAGGGACACAGCGTGAAGCTGATTCCTTTTTTGAAGAAGAAGAATGTAGAGACCACAATTCATAAGTCACTAGGGATATTTTCCTCAGTTATTACACATCTAATTCCTCTGACCTTCTTCGTGCGGTGCGTGACTAAACTTAATATATATAACTGTACGAGTATGACTTCATTATTGCTATATAAATTAATTTCTTTTGCCAAGTCCTTGTACTTTTCCATACATTTTATTGATATTTGTGATACTTTCTTTCTTCATTTATGTTTGCGTGGTTGTTTCGTTTAGTAAATTACTAGCGGCCCGCCCACGGCTTCGCCCGCTTAAAATACATGATTATTGATTTAAGCAGAATTGATTGACAGCTATAATAAAATAAAATAAATAAATAAATCAGCTTCACGCTGTATCCCGTACACAGCAGGGTAGGCAGAGGGAACCTAGTGTTAAGACACTCCGTTCCCCACTTTCTGCCCAATTCTGGAGGCATTGCGTGTTGAGTGGCAGAACTCAACGCCGCGCTTAACCTCGACATCAGAGCGAAGAAATGGAAATATAAAGATCGGAAGAGC
>JAATLQ010029597.1:0-37376 GCA_013421005.1 Heliconius erato x Heliconius himera | reverse complement strand
AAAAAAAATTAACTCAGCTTCACGCTGTATCCCGCACACAGCAGAGTAGGCAGAAGGAACCTAGTGTTAAGACACTCCGTTCCCCACTTTCTGCCGAATTCTGGAGGCATTGCGTATTGAGTATTAACATTTTTAACATGTTTAAAGTGTTATTCCAGAATTAGGTAAGAAAAATACTTAATTGAAAACGTATAAAAAATTTAACATAGCGTCGGTTTCCAGGTGGCGCGGGTTCGAGTCCCGCTTTCTACGTCTAACTTTCTACGTCAGTTTTTTTTTATTATGAAATATTTATTATAAAAAGACGAAGAATATATTATTATTAAATAAACAAAGAAATACACGCATCTTAGGTATCCACTTAATTTATTTACATTGTTGGATCTTTTTTAACATTTATAAAGTGTTATTCTAGCTTTTAGCTTTATAAAAGCTTTTTTAGAAAGCATAAATTTTTAAACGTAGCGAGATTTGAACTCACGCCTCTTGTACGCCGTCCGAGCGCTGACCACTAAGCCATGCGTTCTCAGCTAGCTACGTCGTTTCTTCATTGCTGGTTACTACATAACGCTAAATCAAAGCCTACCATAAGTTTTAAAATAGTCTTCATATTAAGACTTCATTCTACTTTATTCTTCAAATTTACAAATTTCTAGCAATATTTACTACACTAGTAACACTTTGAAATATTAGTTAATAAACATATTATTAAGTAACACCAACGGTTTATTGATACAAAATTGGCTGTAAAATAAATCAATAAATATAAAACTTATTCTTGACCCATTACGGTTAAGAATATATAATGAGAATATTTAATATCATGTAGCTTAACCTGACCTAGTAATACCTACTTTTGTAAGCGTCCTTCATTGAAAATGACAAGTCCTCCTCTTCCTTTCCCCTCCTCCTCATCATATAGATAAGTAAAATCCTTATTATATAATAATTTTGTTTGCTATATCAAATGAACGATCACTTATAGGTCTTGTGGAGTAACGGATACCAACTAGATCAAATTTAAGTTCAGGATCTAATAATATTGTGCTTCGCTTACATGAAAACTTTAAAAAATAAATCTGTTTTATAACAATTAAGCAATATTAGAATTTCATATAAAGAGGCTAGTCGTGGCGCAGAAACACAAGCGTATGACTGTAAATGCGACAGATTGTGGGTTTGATTGCCGCTCGACAAAATAAAATATTTAATATTTTCATTTCGTCGGTTTAATGTCGAGGCAAAGCGCGGCGTTGAGTTCCACTCGTGATTGTAAGCGCGACAGATTGTAGATTTGATTGCCACTCTACAAGAAATAATATTTAATATTTTCATTTCGTCGCTCTAGTTTCGAGACAAACCGCGGCGCTAAGTTCCGTTCAACACGCAAAGCCTCCAGAATTCGGTGTCTTAACACTAGCCTCCCTATGACTACCTCGCTACATACGGGATAATAAAACAAAAAAAAGCCATAAACTAGGCGACAAACCACAAATCTATGTATTTACAACACAAGTACCTATTACTAATACTCGAGTATTAGACGGGTCACACGCAACGACTAGACTAAAGACACTCTTCATACTTCCACGTATAATTATCATGTCACATCGGTGAACTTTTTAATAACGCCAGTAACGGTTTAACCGTTAGCATATTTGGATTTCTATAAAGATAAAAAAATAAAATCAACTTCTTTCACGCTGTATCCCGCACACTGCAAGGTAGGCAGAGGGAACCTAGTGTTAAGACACTGCGTGTTGCTGCGTCTGGAGACATTGCGTGTTGAGTGGCAGAACTCAACGCGGCGCTTAACCTCGACACCAGAGCGAAGAAATGGAAATATAAATTTAAGTAAATATTTCATCTCCTCGAGTGGGGATCGAACCCACAACCAGTCGGTTTCACAGTCACACCTCGTGCCGCTGCGCCACGACCGGCCTCAGACTTCTATGTTTTACTTTAACTGTTCAGTAACAGTTAAAAGTAAGAAAGTTAATGGGAATAGGAAGAAATTAACTCTATCTCCACTATTATAAGAAAAACTTTATTATTTTATTAACTTTATTAGAAAAACGATCCTTTAGATGCCATTAGCAATATTACTAGAGGAATTATAAGAATTTTCTTAAGCAATAAATAATTATATTAGAAAATGTATTATATGTGAATGTGAAGACTAATACAATCGACTTTCCAAATGTCTTTATTAAGGCACAGCAAACTCCACCACAGATAATATGTAAGTGATAACATTATCAGTAATTCTACACAAAATGTCGTAACGAAAAAAAATTACCTAATAAAATATATATATTACAGAGTTATACTTAGTTGTGTGAGTTTAATATATATAGTTCTTACTGTAATTATTATTTTGTATTATAAATGAGTAAATAAATAAAAAATAAATAGATATTGAAACTAAAATAAATAAGTAAATCAGCTTCACACTGTATCCCGCACACAGCTGGGTAGGCAGAGGGAACCTAGTGTTAAGACTCTCCGTTCCACGCTTTACGTCGAGTTCTGAAGGCATTGCATGTTCAGTGGTAGAACTCAACGTCGCACTTTACCTCGAAACCATAGCGAAGAAATAAAAATATAAATGTAAATAAATATTTAATTTCCTCGAGTGGGGATCGAATCCACAACCAGTCGATTTTACAGCCACACTTAGTGCCCCTGCTATTAACTGGCCTCAAATTAGATATTCAACTACATAATAAATAAGCAGTCGTGGCGCAGGGGCACAAAGTGCGACTGTAAAATCGACTGGTTGTGGGTTCGATTCCCACTCGAGGAAATGAAATATTTATTTACATTTATATTTTCATTTCCTCGCTCTGGTATCGAGGCAAAAGCATGGCATCGAGTTCCGCCACTCAACACGCAATGCCTCCAAAACTCGGCGGAAAGTGGGGAACGGAGTGTCTGAACACTAGGTTCCTTCTGCCTAGCCTACTATGTGCGGGATACAGCGTGAAGCTGTAAAAAAAATAAAAAATTAATGAAATACAACTAATTCAATTATTATTTACCTGTTCATTACAATTAAGAGAACATTCGAAACCATGATTTAACGTCGATACTTCTTGTTTCCTGTTAATTTAATGTATCCTTTTATGTTACTATAATAAATGCAAGGCCAGTTCAAAAAATGCTACGTTTGTAGCTTTTAATTTTGCAGCGCATTTAAAAAGCTCGTGTTCATTTATATATTTAAAATCGTATTATCAAGAACATATTCAGAATATTTTTTACCAACTCGTTAGTAAATATTTAGCATATTTACCATTATTATATTAAAACAATGGAACTTTTCAACGGACCACCGAGAGTTATTTAATATAAAAAAACATGCAATTTTAACTCAGAAAATTATGAATAACTCGCGCATGAATTAATAATTCTAATTAAAATCAAACAAACATGTATGTATGTCGGCATAATTTAACAAATTGGTTTGCAAAAAGGTATTCTTTTTCTTTATGTGATAAATATTTATTACCCTCACGTTCCCCTCACGGATCATCACGTTCCCACAGAACATTACCTTATAAACCTTCCCGTCGATCAAGTATAGACAGTGAGTGGTTCACAGCCGTTAAGGACAATTACATCACGGAATTTATTATTGAGGCCGTCGTAACGCAGTGGTGCATGTGTTTAATTGTCAACGCGACGGTGGTGGGTTCGATTTCCACTCGGTGGAATGAATTATTATTTACTAATATTTTAATTTCCTCGCTCTGGTAACAAGGCAAAGCGCGGCGTTGAGTTCTGCCACACAAACGCAATGTCTTATCTGGCGGAAAGTGGGGAACGGGTTGTCTTAACGCTAGGTTCCCTCTACTTACACCTCTGTAAGCGGGATACAGCGTGAAGCTGAAATTTGAAGTCTAGACGTCAGAATTATAGGCTTTCATAGCTTAACGTTATAGCAGGTGTAGTAATTAAATTAGCAAACCCAGCTGCTTCTATAGTATTAACAATTTAAAAGTCTGATATGTGGATAAAAATAACACACTAACAATTGTATGTATGGGAATGATAAATTATGTTTATATGATAATAGTGTCGACCAAATTAAATCTTTTCTTACCTAACATACATAGCTGTTCCTAATTTTTTTACAAGAAAAAAGAAAATAGTAACTTTTTTTTTAATATTATTACCAATCGAGGCCAGTTGTAACGCAAAGGCACAAAATGTAACAACAAGGCACAACGCGACAGGTTGTGGGTTTGATTCTCACTCGAGGAAATGAAATATTTTTATTTCTTCGCAATGCCTCTAGAATTCGGGAACAGAACATAGGGAACGAAGTATCTTAACACTAGGTTTCCTCTATCTACTACAGCGGGACCTTAAAAAAAACACATTTTGGCCTTATATATTAAAACATATTTCGTTAAGCCTCATTAGAGATGACCGGAGTGTCAAAACTGCGCACCATTAGCATGGCATTAGCATATATAATCGCGTGCGAGGTCACAGCTAGCAACTAGTTAAAATTAGATTACATAATGACTAAAGCGTATTTAAAATTAGGTTATATTAAAAAAAATTAAATCAGCTTGACGCTATATCCTGCACACAGCAGGGTAGGCAGAGAGAACCTAATGTTAATACACTCCATTCTCCACTTTCTGCCGAATTCTGGAGGCATTGCGTGTTAAGGGGCAAAACTCAACGCCGCGCTTAACCTCGACACCAGAGCGGAGAAATGGAAATATAAATTTAAGTAAATATTTCATCTCCTCGAGTGGGGATCGAACCCACAATCAGTCGGTTTTACAGTCACGCCTCGTGCCGCTGAGCCACGACTGGCCTCAAAAACTGATAAAATAGTTACTGATATATTTTTCTTTCTATCTATATCCTAATTTATTATTTATATTATCAATTGTTAAATTGAGTAATTCAGTTAAGAAAAACCAAACAATGACTAAAACATGTTTAACCGACACAAGTAGTATTTGAACTATAATAATTTAACGAGAGCAATTATTCTTTACTATACTCCGCACTATAATCAAAAGGGGGAACGTGATCTTTGAGACTCGCGTCAGAATCAGGTAAATTGCCAACATTAAAGAAAATCATGTACAACATCAAGAATTCATTATTTTGATGTACTTTACCTACATCATACATGGTGCATACCACCTTATTATAATATGGTAGATTGCAAGTCACTTTCTTCCTTATTATGAGGCACAAATAGATGAAATTACATTGTTGATTAATTGGCTGTTCTCTTATCTTATCTTGATTCTTATTGTTAAGTTCGTTTGAACAGAATGAGAGTTTAAATACTGTCTTGTGAGATTTCTTACTCGTTTTGTAAAAGAACACCATTGAGAGGAACGTTTATTGTTTTGATTTTTTTTTGGAAGTTTTGCTACTTACGTATTTATATATAAAAAACTGGTAGTAGTAATTTCATGATTATAAGTCACCCAGAACGTTATAAAAGTTGATAAGTTTAAATTGCGCTCCTTTGTATGAAATGAGTTACAAATGTAAATTTATGTGTTTTTCTGACCTGAAAACTTTCAATTTACGGTTTTTTTTCTTTATTCATACTATAATTTCTCATCTCTGTTTAACCTCTTCTTTCTCCTGTTCAACTCCCTCTTTTTATTATGTAGCAAGTATCATACAAAACAAATAAATATGGTAACATGATTTTTTTGATCAGTTTACTTTCATAAATCTTTTCACTTAGAAATTTACCATTTTTTTTCTATACTCTTATATATAAATCAGATAAAATCTGGATATTTGGACAGACCAACAAACAAACAAACAACAAAGTGGTCATATAAGATTGAGTTTTCTTTTGAGGTACAGAACCCTAAAACTTAAATATACTAAGCATTCGAAACTGTGAAAATTAACTAATAATAACAACACTATAATTATTGTCATAAAATAATATCAAATAAAAAAAATAAGTATCTAGATTTGCTATTAAAGCAAAATCATAAAGGGGACTAAATTGCTGATTCACAAAATAACGTTCCAAATACGAGGTGACGTTTACATTGTTATAGAAGATCGCGTCTGTCCATCAGTCTGTCAGCGCTCGAGAGGAGCAAATTGTCGACATCCAGCAGCCTTGACCTGTCAGAGCAACAAAAGACCTTGCTGGAACGAGTTTTGAAAACAGATTATGTACGCACCATCCATTGACAGACTAATAAAATTGACAAATCGATAATTTTTCAACGAATTTTTACTATGCTTAATTATATAGCGTGGAATAGTTTGTCCCTACGCTATATAATTACGGATACTAATACAAAAATAGTTTAAATGAGAAAAACAAAATAATGATATATATGTGGGTGGTAAAGTATTAATATATATAAAAAAGAAGGAAGTGAAATATTTTATATTTTTCTTTCTTTGCTCTGGTGCCAAAGAGAGCGCGGCGTCGAGTTCCGCCACTCAATGTCTCTAGAGCGCAGTGCCTTCAACAATACACACAAAACACTAGACTCCATCTGCCTACCCCGCTACATGCGGGATATAGCGTGAAACTGAAAAAAAAAATTACAAAATTTATGCTTTAACATCGTATATGATACAAACGATTTTTGAGAAATACAGTCTTTAAAACCTAAAAACATTTATTTACAAATCGCAACAAAGTATCATTCAAATAGTTCTCAAGTAATACCGGCGAGTGCTGTCAATATTTGCCCGCGCCAGACGCAACCTGAAAGGTGCCTCAGACCTCAAAGCACTTAAATACTCTACTGTTGCAATCAAAAAAAAATGTGTAGTTTTGTATACAAAAATACCTATACCTACCTGCTTTGATATATGAATGTTTAGATATGTACTTTTTATATTATTTTATGTTATATGTATTAACATAGAGGCCAGTAGTGGCGCAAGGGCACAAGCGTGTGACAGTAAACGCGACTGGTTGTAAGTTCAATTTCCCCTCGAGGAAATTAAATATTTAATATTTTCATCCAGTTTTGGGGCCAAGCATGGGTAGGAGTTCCGCCACTCAATACGCAATGCATCCAGAATTTGGCGGAAAGTAGACAGCGGAGTGTCTTAACATTAGATTCCCTCTGTCTACCTACCAATTAATTGCTAAATAAATGTTCTTAACAAAAACCACAAAAAACATAATTTAATGAAAAAAAATACAGAAGGAAGAAATATTTTAAGACTGGTTGTGTGAAAAAAAGATGAATTTTCCAACAAAAGAACAATAGAAATGAACCTGAGCAACTATTCAAATATTAACAACAGAAAAAGTTTGGCAAATTAGAGAGTTCAACGCTCTCACTAAGAAAAACATCTAATAGTTAGATATAAGTAAACTGAATTAACAGTTCACAAACATACTCGTGAGTCATTCGAATTGCTATAAGAAATATAGAATTTCATAAAATATTCATATTAAAAATATGTATACGTAATTAACTAAAAAAACAACTTAAAATATGTCTAAAATAATGGACATATGAAGTAGATATGTGTTTTTGATGAAAAGCAAATATTATTGAATGTTAAGGATTCGTTGATTTCCAGAGTTCCGGAGTTACTAGACAAAATAAATTTAACAATTTTACCACTTTCTTCTTTAATTATTTAAATTACTTGGACAGGATAGGTGTATGTAAATTGGACTCTCACATGGGAAAATATGAGGTAATTTAAAATCGCAAGCGTCAGGTTTTCACATGTAATACTTATATATTATTATAACAAACACAAGATTAATCACTTAACAATAAATTACAGAAAAATATGAGAAAGAATGTTTTGAAAATGCGATCTCTTCATAGGATATACGGAGTCAGATTAGCTGACCGAATCCGCAATAAAGAGATAGAGATATATACAGAATAGGAGGATGACCCAGTATAGCCACCGAGGATGTCCCAGTAAGAATGAAAAAGAACGTGCTTCGGGTTGGTTAGAGAATGAACGACAAAAAAATGTTTATGAAGCAAGAGTAAATGGTAATGTGAGGTAGAGGGAGACCTCAGTTGACCTTCTCATGAAGGTTTCGAAGATACTGAAGGAAGGTCACGTGGAAAGTAAGGCAAATTGATGGTGTGACATTAAATTTTATTTGCATTTCTACTGCTTCTTACATCTTGGCCTTGAACTCGGTGATTATGCCCAGTTTCTCTTTTGCGTCGTAAGCTACCTAGAAGTATTTTCTGCTTAATTATATGTGTTTTACTAAAGATCTTATATATTATTAAATATGTGTATATTAAACTATATTTGTAATATAAAGAATAAATTAATTTAAAGTAGGTAGAGTTAAGTCAGATTTATAAAATATTTAAATTAGTTGCATAACTCACACAAGCGTGTGACAGTTAACGCGACAGGTTTTGGGTTCGATTCCCATATGAGGAAATTAAATATTTAATTTAATAATTTCTTCGCTCTGGTGTCGAGGCAAAGCGTGGCATTGAGTTCACTGTCCGCTATTCAATCCGCAATACCTCCAGAATTCGGCGGAAATTGGGGAATGGAGTGTCTTAAATTGCATGGAAACCTAGAGTTTCTAGGCAGGTTCTAGACAGCGTGAAGCAAAAAAAAAAACTTTAAATACCATTTTAGTCAAGTATCTTAAATTATATGATTTTAGTTATTTTTAGCAAAAGTATGATTTTCCGAAAAACACGCAATTCTCACGTGATTAAACTAAAAGAATCAAGTGACATCGCCCTCCGTTCATGTTTCAAGTTTCAACCTATGTTGAAGTATAGACTACGTGTTGGTTATTGAAACCCATCGTCGCCCTTTTTCTATATAATCTATAAAACTATTTTAAAATAATGTTTTTTTGAAAACATTTACCATTTACGATTGCGTCTTCTATATTTGTTTTAAATAAAGATTTCTGGCATCATTATTTAAGTATATTTAGCAACTACATTTTAATACCATAACTAATAACATAACATAGTTTTAAAATGTGTCATTGCATTTCTATGTTTGCTTTTTTACCTTAGAAATGAAAGGCTAAGGAGAATTATTTAATTATTGTGATGTGTACAAATATTATTATTAATAATACTTTTTTCTGTTTTACGATGTATTACCGATAGGGCAGGCCTATCTAGTGTAAAGACCCTCTGTTCCCAACTTTCCACTGAATTTTCGAGGCATTGCGTATTGAGTGGTAGAGCTCAACGCTGCGCTCTGCTTTGTTACCAGAGCGACGAAATGAACTCTCCCATACGGGAGCATCTTATAAATGTTCGTAACGAAATTCGTAGCTTTAATGTTCTGTTTGATATACTAGAATAGACTAACTTATCTAAAGTTTGGTCCTGCCCTGTACTGTGCGACGGCTTCAGCTTTGACTTTACTTATAGCTAACTAATTGTAATATAACGTAAATATTTCTATAAATCCAGCGCAAGTTAGCGTTAAAAATCATCAGTTAAAACTCTTAGTAAGCAAATAGAGTGACTCTTTATGAAAATAGACAACTTTTTTACTTAAAAATCCACATAGTCTTTACTAACTGTAAGAGAAAAGGTATATATTTAAGATTCGCTTTCCACTGCATTGCCAGATAGATATTTAACAAGTACAGCCAATTATTCAATATAATGTTTCGTATTATGAGGGTGAATAGTGCGCGTATGTGGGAGGCCAGTCGTGGCGTAGGGGCACAAGCTTCAGATTATAAATGCAGGTTGTGAGTTCCATTCCCACTCGAGGAAATGAAATATTTAATTTTTTCACTTCTTTCGCTCTGGTTGCGCGGCAAAGTGGCAACGAGTTTCGCCAACACGCAATGCCCTCAGAATTTCGCGGAAAGTGGAGAGCAAAGTGTCTTAACACTATTAGCACTAGACTCCCCTGTCTACCCTGCTACATACGGTACACAGCGTAAAGCTAAGAGAGAGAGAAACACATATATGTAACGATGCACATCATGTCGTTCTTTTGTCTACACGTAAAGATGAAGATGACAATGATACATTGTGTTTGACATTAAATATTATTTTAAGTGACCTGCACATTAAGACGTCGTTTTAACAGTGACTTACTGCCATTCAGTAATCACCATCACCACCAGCAATACTATATTCATTGGAAAGATCAAATACCAATATGAAAGCAAACACCGCGGGGAAATAGAACGGATATACGACCGAGTCCGGCCCCGCTGACCACGAGGTCTCTACATCCATGTAGGTACGCACTAGTAGAAAAAGTGTAGAAAGAGCACCTACCGTGCGGAACGTCCGATCCTATTAGAGAGACGGCGGACAGCCAAACTAGTTTTACTTTACAGTTACGAGACGAGACGATTTGATTCTGCGATACTTAGTCGAAGGTCGCGGGAACTCGAGCGGGACTGATTTGGTATTCGTTCTGCAAGTTGACAGCATGGACCTCAACCAATCGATTGGCTAGATCTTTCTTAATCTCAAATGTTCAGCTTCTAGTATGCTTTTACATCTACATATCATTTGAAATAAATTACTGCCGATGCTATAATGTTTCAAGGAGTTTTCGCTGTGAAAAAACTTACCAAAATTTGTATCTATTACAAGCTTTACTTAAATTTTAACCTGCAACCTTGGTAATTATATTTTTTTAGAGGCCACCCTTCTTCATATAGATATAGGGCCGATTACCTATACATATTATTAAATAAAACTTTCCCGTTGCTGTGTGACTGAAAAACAACGGCAGAGACGAATCTACTGAACTTAGAACGTTGAAATTTGGCATGTAGGTCAGGGTGTGTATGGGAGTAGGTATCAAGAAAGAATCTCTCAAAATTCCCTATGGGAACAAGAGTCCGGGATTTTCTATTTTAAATCTTAAATTCAACGTTACGAGCAATAGTGACAAGTACCTATTCTCATAAAAATAAATTTAACCAAAAGTTATTAGCTTAACCGGTAGTTCCGTAGCTAGTACCTACTACATATATTCTTGTTTGAGTTCTTTATGTAACACTATACAGTTAACGATGTCTATGACACTGTGACGAGCCAATTACATGTCTGCCTTCTTAGGTTTCTAGATAATTTAATATAGGTTAATTACACTACTCTTTTTACATGTTTACAACGGCAGACATATTTTATAGCAGTAACCGACCGAAACTTCGGTTTCGGTTTCGGGTACTTCCCGCTAAAAATCGTAGTTTTGGCCATAGTTTCGGTTTCGGCTAAAAAACGGCCGAAACTTCGGCCATGCTAAAACTAAGTACTTATAAGGCGTCACTCTGCTAATTAGTGTGGTCCACTAATAATAAAGTCAGTTTATTATTTTAAATGATAAAAATACAATTATTTGTATCAAATGCATGTAAATATTTTAATTCTTTAATTTTTTATATACTCACACTATAGAATCTTTTGACATACTTATTTAAAACAGTCACCAGCCTTATCAAATATTAGTAGGTACCTATCATCGGCACTCCAAATTAAAGCCCTTGTCGTCCACCTTGACTCCAGTGTCGTTATGATCCTACACAAGGCTTACAGACGATGTTAGGCATAATGAATTGGGTAATTTCTTTCTTTCTTCATTCTTTCATGCAAGTTTTATGCCAAAGTATGCTGAGTATCTCATATTGGGCGATTTGTTTTCTTTACTTTTGAAAGAAAATGCCACATATATAAAAAGCATATAGCATATATATGCATATCTCTCATATGTCTAATCATTAGTTTTCAATAGAGAGAGTAGACAAAATGTGACAAACGTTTTCAAATTTTGTATTATAACATTACTTCAACACAATTGAGCATAAACCTCTCAACGCTAACGCAAATCCCGTAAAATAAATTTTCTTAACCATTTTATACGATATTTATAAAAAAAAATTTCGGCCGAAACTGAAATTAAATCCGAAGGTGAGTTTCGGTTTCTTCTAAAAACGTTTTTCGGTCGGACACTATTTAATAGTAAATCTTTTATAAAGTGCCAAGTCTACAGTCACTGTATCAATGTGTAATATTAATGTATTAAAAAGGTTTCGTAGACAATTTGAATAATATAAAAACGAAATTCTATTTTATAAACTTTTAGGTCGTAAAAGTATATATAATAAGACTCATAAATTTTACATTTAAAAAGCCTCGTGAATAAAATATATAGCCAAAAAATGAGTCGTTCCAAATGAAGAGCTATCTGAACAGTAAAAGTGAAATAAAATCGTAGTCAATGCAGATTGCAGCGTCATAAAGTAAACTAGTACAATGTTTACTTAACGATGTTATTTGCATATCAATGAAACAATATATAAATTCTCACGTTTTATTGTTCCAAATATTTGGAAAAAAAATATGATTGTAATATTAATTTACGGCTGTAAAATATATTGCGGAAGTAGATAAAGCTATCGATATCTGACTTAGAATTTAAAAGTAAAAGATTGAAACGTAAGAAAATCTTTACTTGGTATTAAACTCAAAAATAACAATAGGTAATTTTAAACATTTTTTTAAAGTGTTATTCCACACTAAAGAAAGAAAAATACTTATTTAGAAACTGGTTGTGGGTTCGATCCCCACTCGAGGAGATTAAATATTTACTTAAATTTATATTTCCATTTTCTTCGCTCTGGTGTCGAGGTTAAGCGCTTCGTTGAGTTCTGCCACTCAACACGCAATGCCTCCAGAATTCGGCAGAAAGTGGGGAACGGAGTGTCTTAACACTAGGTTCCCTCTGCCTACCCTGCTGTGTGCGGGATATAGCGTGAAGCTAATTTTATTCTTGTTACATATTCATGTTAGTTTATATTCCCAATAAAGTTTCCATTTTTTAGTTCGATACATTATCATAAATTAATTTTAATGTGTTTCATAAGTTTTAATGTTCTTCCACCAGTAGTGATAACCGTGAAAAATTCTAAATACTATTAAAATATTAACTACGAAAAAGTTAATATTATTCAGACAATAACTATCGATTATTGTTCTAAATCATGATATAGGTACAATATGATAATTTTTATTTATATTATATCTAAATGACATAAAAAAGTGAAAAATGTATAGGAGAATATTATTATTATTTTTATTATTTATTATTTAGCTTCACGCTGTATCCCGCACACAGCAGGGTAGGCAGAGGGAACCTAATGTTAAGACACTCCGTTCCCCACTTTCTGCCGAATTCTGGAGGCATTGCGTGCTGAGTGGCAGAACTCAACGCCGCGCTTAACTTCGACACCAGAGCGAAGAAATGGAAATATAAATTTAAGTAAATATTATATAGGAGATATATAGGAGAATAGTTTCTTTTTATTGTGGTTATTAAACAGTTTCGATTGCAGGCTCGTCTTTTTCTAGGCGGTCACTGAAAATCAGCGTTGGTATTACTGAGTATTGTTGCTCATATGCCAACATCTATGCTGAGTGGCCTACCTTTCTTAACGTCACACTGCTGTACACTTTGTTTTATTTTATGCTTTGTCAGTATATAGTATAAAGTATAATAGTAAGATTGCATGCTTGTTCTTGTTGTATAAATTTTTTTGTTTGTCATTCTTCTTCTTCTTTTTTGTCTGTATAACAGTTGTTATTGTTAAAATAAATAAATAAAAATAAATAAATAATGTTTTTTGAATGATTCTCATGAATGAAGAGAGCTGTATGTCTTAGCGTATTTAATAACATTAATTATCAAATTCTGACTTAACTGCATTTTAAAACTACATGTCAACCTTTAGGGGAACTGAAAATATCTTTGCAATAGATAAAGTAAGGGCGAGACAACATTGAATTTATTACTGTTATTAAAAAAATCTATTTTTTTTTTATAGTTCCCTGTCCACAATCAATATTTGTATTGTATGACTATTTAAATTTATGTTTTAGGATAGGATTTTCTGGTTTATAGAAAGAACAGTTCTCCTTTATGTCGAAAGAGAGACAGTATAATCAACAAATCCCGTCTGCCCTGAAGTTAGGTGTAAATGACTGCGCAGATCCGTTTAAGTTTTAATTGCAGTTTTGCGCATTGTTAACTCGAAAAAAAATTTTTCGAGTTAACAATGCGCAAAACTGCAGAAAAGGCTTTGTGAACTTTTGTTCATTCAGCCAACATTTGCGCAACACCTTCCCTGAAGGAGGCCAAGATTTATTGGCCGTACTGTACACCACATATGTATGTACATACAATATCGGCTAGATCATTTTTACAAGAACAATATATTATAAATTATTTCCCAAAATACACAAGTAATTAACAAGAAGAATCTAAACTAAAAACTTTATTCTTATATATTTTTACTTATTTATTTGATAAAATTCATTGTTCATTATGAAGTTTTAAGTAACTATGTTTTGTAGCTGTAGTAGACAATGTAATATATACAAACACAATTATCTTTTTCTTATATAACAACACTAACCTGCTTTTGTACTAATATAAGTTGAAAATTCCAATTAAAACAACACAAACACAAACATTATATCCAACGCGTGACAGATCCACCGTTTTGTTAATCGTAAAATAAACAAATCACGAAAACCACAACACTATTCGTGATATACATACAATCGATCAATCCAATTTAAATTCACATGTCACACGAAATCGATTAAGTTAATTCATTACGATAACGCACTTAAATATCGATAAGTCCGAATCGGTATTCTATTAAGTCACAAAAACAACATCCCGCGACGTTTGAAAATCGAACGGCATCATTCGTAGCGCGAAAACGGCCGAACGCGAAGTGCGCGCGCGACTCGCGTGCATTTGCCGCATGTGCCGACAGCTGACTGAATCGCAATTCGGAACGCAACAACAATAATTACACGGCACCAATTTTTTTCCACATGGTACAGCAACCGTTAGACAAGATGTCTGATGAAGCCCAGTCTTCGATGGTCCAGATCCAGCTTGCCTTTTCAGCCCGTCGCGGGAACACCGCAGAAGTCCAGAACGGTAATGTATTATAAATTGTACCTAGAGATTTACCTCTCGCTGCAACTAGGTGTGATTTATGCACGGAACTGTGTCGAATTAACAATTACCGCCTCTGTAGTAACATCGGCTAGACACCGTTATACCGGGCTGGTCGGTATCACGACATTACATATTTTATATAAAACCAATTTATAAATAGTTACAAGTCATTACTTGTTATTAATTATTTGTGGATCCGATCATTCATCTCGTGCTGTCAGTTGAAATATTGTAACAGCTATTCAGTGGCGGAATTATCAGCAGGATGGTGGGCTCTAGCAGAGTCTAGCAGGAAAGCGGTGCTTATAACCACTGCACCGACACTGGCTTCTAGTGAACCTTTTTTTTTTCAAAATAGCAATAGATTAATTTTTTTACTTCTAATTCTTACGATAAGACAGTTGTAGAGGTTTATAATCAGCGTTGCCAAATGTCCCTATTTTAGCGAGACGTCCCGATTTTCAGTTCAAAATTTCAGTGTCCCGATCGGGACAGGCATAGTCTCGATTTTCCCGGATTATTCCAAGTACTGTGAGAAATATTTTTTTGTTATACAATATTTTTTTTAGTTACTACTAATTTCCTAAAAATATAAATAAATATATTCATAAATTACATATAATTAATTATTCTGAAGATTTAGCCTTAAATATGGTAAACCAATATAATATTGTTAAATATAGTGACTTTTTTCCATTAAAAATATTTTATATTGATATTTATCACCATTGAGAACTTTATAACTCAAATAAATGAAACATAATGAATTAATAATCATAATCCTCATATTTTTTTTTGTGCCGCTTTTGGCGAAAGAGTCTCATTTTTTTACTTAAAATGTTTAGAAATCCCAGTTCTCACCTGGAGGAAATCTGGCCATGCTGTTTACAATCCTTAACGTAAAAGTATACTTTCTCGGTATCTATTAAATAATAAATATGTATATTTATAGAAAATTTCAACTTCTATCTATAATATCATTATTTACGTCGGTCTATCTATATTATTATTTTTTATTTTCAGCTTCAAGCTGTATACCGAACATATGTTCCCATTAAAACCCTTCCGTTCTCTACATTCCACCGAATTATGAAGACATTGTTGAGTAGAGTAATAATATTAAATATTGAATTTCTTGAATTGAGAAACGAATCCATAACCTCTACAGTGCGTGCGTTTACAGTAGCACGCTAGTGCCCTGCGCCACGACTGGCCTCAATAACACAATAATAGTTTTTAATATAATATTTTCTTTACAATTTTTTGGATACTGCCCATTGAATTTCACATCCATAATGTGATTAGAAGTTGACAGATGGTAACTATAACCTACGAACTGGCAAGTGTAAAGGTAAACCCTTACCTAAAAAGAATTGAACAGCCCACAACTTGAAAATGTGTAAATCTCTTCTTGTTTATTCATTTAATTATTTCAATATAAAAATGATCTGCACTGGCAACTGTACTAATTAAAAACTCAATGCGGCTTCTTGCGGCTCTTGTATTATTAAGAACAATACATATTAAAAACTAGCTCAAGTAGAAACTTCAAGGTCTTGTGTTTATTGAAAAAATATACATCACTTCTATTCTCTTCGGCATGTCTTTAATAAACATGGACAAACTTTTTTACGACTTTATAGTAAAACTCTATACTTTATTTTCTCTGCTAGAAAAGTAATACCGTAACAATAAATTCTAATATCTTAACTTTCTAATCTGAATATTTTAAGGACTGTGAAAATGATATCAATGCATTACATCATTTTCGCATGCATGCATGCTAAGCTAATAGCTGGGTAGATAGAGAGAACATAATGTTTCCTTTATCTTATTTAGAAAACATGTTAAGCGTTGAACATTGAACGTAACTGAATATGAACCCACGCCTCTTGGAAACCATCCAAGCGCTCTGAAGAACACTAAGCCATACGTTCTCATCAAGCTGCGTCGAAATTCTTATACGCAATTTATTAGCATCTCTGTAGGGAGATTTTTATAAATTCTCGCTATCCAAAGACAATTGCTTAGAATTATCATTTAGCGAGAGAGAATATTATTCAATATTTTTCAACATTTTTTTAATACGTTTTATAAGTATGTATAAGTATTTTTGTTTCGAAAATGTGGGATAACACTTACAAATATTTTTAAAATTTTCTTTTAGCTACTTTCCGAACTCAACGGAGAACGTTATTTTGCGAGAAAGAAATTAATTCATTCGACATAATATAAAAGTAATTTTATTATTTGATAAAAAAATTAAAATTGGAGGCCAGTCGTGGCGCAGGGGCACAAAGTGTGACTGTATATCGACTGGCTGTGGGTTCGATCCGAGCTCGAGGAAATGAAATATTTATTTACATTTACATTTTCATTTTTTCGCTTTGGTGTCGAGGCAAAGCGCTGTGTTGAGTTCCGCCACTCAACACGCAACGCCTCCAGAACTCGGCGGAAAGTGGGAAACGGAGTGTCTTAACACTAGGTTCCCTCTGCCTACCCTGCTATGTGCGGGACACAGCGTGAAGCTGATTATAATATTAATTGATTAAAATATTCGGAAAAAGATGGAAATGGAAATAAATAGAAATAAAACCATATAATTAAATTTTGATAATTATATTTCAATAATATTCATATATAAAGATACGGAGTTAAGTCTTAAGCTACGTCTACGAAGTCTAATATTCATAAATCAGTCTCGCTTTTGTAATACATTTTGCAGTTTTTTTTATGGAATGACAATACAGTGGTTGTTATGATCTAAAAACAGTTTTAAATAAAAAATATTCTAAAGTGTAGATTACAATCCATTTTAATATATGTATAGATATATTGTGAAAATTTTATATTGAAAGTATAATTATACATAAGAGATTAATAGTTTAATTTGAATTTTAAGGATAATTAAATATCTTTTACAAACTATTTAGGCTTGTTAAGAAGTATTCCAAAATATTGCTTTTCATATAACAAATTCTAACACTTTTAACATCTAATTACATATGCTTAATCATAAATTTTAAACATTTTAAGTTTACAAAATTTCTTTAGAAGTCATGTCACTTAAGTAAAAAACACTAATACCTAAGGTAAATTTTTTCTTAATTCCATCAAAAACAAATAGTAATATTTTATTAAACGAGTTTATCTCTAGGCCGAGTTTGTTTTACATAATAGGTATACATACCTAATAGGACTGCTTTCGAGTAAAATAGAGAATGACAGTAAAGAAAAAAAGAAATTTATCTCCTAATTAACAAAGCAATTTATACATCAATGTTCTCTTTATATTTTGTGGCAGCAACAAAAGGCACGTGGCTCTTACATATACATCGATCGGTACAATACTAGTGACAAGCTAAATGTCGTGTAGTGAATATTTTTTATGATTTCCTTTAATATATTTTATTTATATTTTATATTCTATAACATACTTAGGTTAGTCAAGAGTATATCAATTCCGAAATCTTATTTTTTTTAACTTTAATTACAATCAGGGTTTGCAACCGGTACTAAATATACCGGTATTTAATACTGAAATATTCGAAAATACCGGTATTACAAGCGTTGACTACATTACAGTCGTCGAGTCGCAGCCGCCCTGAAGTTATCTGCAAATGGCTGCACAAATTTGATTTTATTATTTCTTCTTACTTTTAATTACTTAACTCACGTGTGTAGGTACAATGCTCAAAAGTTCAGACAACCTGACTTCGTTGCGGCAATGACTCGTCGACCGTACTGTACCCAATTTTATTTTGATTCATGATACGGGACGGAATATTGCGCTATATGGTGAGTCTATGTGAAATTATGACCGCACTATTTGCATTAGTACTTTTATCACCTACGTGTTCTGAAGTAGCCGATATAAATTTCAACTCTTTCTAGATTTTAAGTGATCTTTGACATTTCTGGGAAATTACATATATAAAAATAAAAATTATATGTCTATATATGTATGTACTGTACGTTAAAACTCCGTAGAAATATTTCTACGGAGTTTTAACGTTTAACGGTTATTGGAAGTTTACATGAATAATAGCTACGAGAATCGTGCGTTATTACTATAATATAAATATATATTTTGTGTCATATCATTTGGTTCTAAAAATAATTCCGCAAGTATTTAACTATGATAGGCTACAAATAAAATTGTTTAGAAATGCAAAGAATATGAATATTACAATTAAGAAAAATAATCCGAACTATTTATTATTTGTAGGGTAAGGTAACGTTGTATATAACGACGTAACTGGAAGATATGTGATAAAATCTATTATTGGTATCAATGTAATACAACTCAAAACATGATTAAAAAATAAAATATTTGTCTGTTTGTAGGTTTGTCTGTTTGCCTGAGCGTTTGTTCATGCTAATCTCAGAATCGTATTAACCGATTTAAGTGCAGTTTTCGCTATTATTTTTTAACATTTAGTGTGTATTTAAATCGGTTCATAAATAAAAAAGTTATATCAATATAAAGTATTTGGTTCTACAAAATTGTTGCAAAATAATATATTAATATTTTATTGAATTGGCTGAAACTTTAGTTTTAATGTGTAAATATGTAATTTCGATTAGACATGTAGTAAATTGTGTAGTTCTAGTGGGTGATGTCGCGATCGGGTCGCTCACAGCTCAAATCATATTGTTCACAATAATTTTTCAGGTCCCAACCCTAACCTAACACTAAATTAGCTGACTTATATTGGTGTTAAAAATATATGTTTGTTCGCATACCCCTACTTACTAATATGTTAACAGTGATTAAAAAACTAAATAATAAAAAAAATATATTACGAATAAATGAAGATAATTAGTAAAATTAAATAGTAAAACTAAATATTATTTTATAAAATTGTGAAGTAACTGATCAGGTTGCTTCATAGTCTTATTATATTGTTTTAACATAATTTTAGAAATAGATATAAGATAAATGTATCTACATCCATTACATGTGTTTAAAAAATGCCACAACGTTTATTTTTTTCGTGAACAGTCAAATCACCAGAAATATATAATTCCAGAAACATTTTAAGAGTATATAGTTTTTGGAAGTTATAACTAAATCGGTGCAATAATATTATTTAATAGCAAAGGTACAGACTATACATTACTTACAATATAATAGAACACAATTTTTATTTCAAAAATAAAAATATATACATATTTTATAAACATAAGCGTAAGCAAAACGCAACAAGAAAGGCACGGACGACAAGAGTCTGTGGCGCATAGTAACTTAACAATAAAAAAAATACAAAAATGTTATCTAATTTAGAGGGTATTATAAAAAAACACTTTTAATATATTCATTGTATACACATTAAACTTAAATATCTGTTTATAGTAAACAGTGACCTAAAATACTACAATACTACGGCTATGATTCATCAGGCAGTGGCTCTATTTGGTCAGATCGTACAAACGACATGCTTGAATAATTTATACATAAATATACATTTAATTAAACCTCAGTTTGAATCGAAGATCGAGAAAATAGTTCTTGTTATAATTAAATATTAATAAATATGGAAAATATTTTTAGAAAACGTAAAAAAATTTAACGTAACGTGACTCGAACCTGCGCCTCTTGTAAACCGTCCAAGAGGCGCAGGTTCAAGTGCAGCTAGCTGTTTCAAAATTTTAATAAATTTTCTTAAATATTTTACTATCCTTTGTTTGGAATAAAAATATACATCGCGCGTCAGCAATAAAAAAATATACGTTTGCGAGTTTTCAAAATGTAATTTATTTATTGGCTAGTATATTAGAATATTTATATGTTCTTAAGAAAATATTAAGCACAGTTACGAACAAAGAACGCCAATTGAATAATAATGAACGATCTTGTATTACTTGAATATATGTATTTAATGATTTACATTATATTGTTTTACACAATATACTTCATTATTAGAAGGTTGAATGAAGGACAGTCGCTGATCACTGGCACAAGCGTGCGACTGTAAGCGCAACAGGTTGTGGGTTCGATTCCCACTCTAATAAATGAAATATTTAATATTTTAATTTCTTCGCTCAACATACAATGCCCCCAGAAGTCAGCGAGAAGTGGGGAACAGAAGTGCGGTAATGGTAACGGAGTCTCTTAACACTTGGTTCCCAGGATGCCTCTGCCTACAGCCTGTCTAATCGAATTGTTGTTAATTACGTAATTACATCATAAAACATGTAAAATAAATGAGTAATTTACATACGCTACTACCAAACTAAACTCTGCCAATTTTACGAAAATGTCAAGTATATTAGTATATTCTTATATTAAATAGTAATAATATTTTGGATACTTTCTTTGAAATAATAGTTCACATTTTAAATTCCTTGCATTTTAAAAGTTCTGTTTTTATTTATTTCCTACATATTTTTTTAACCCTTGTATTAATTATATTTGACACTAAACTAAAGCTACCATATAAATTAATGCTGCACATTTTCTTTTCGAGGTTAATATTACACATTTAAATTAAGCTAAAACGAACGAACGAATTATTATTGAAAAATATAAAGATACTTGCTATAGAATACTAATTTACTTCTATTATAATAATATATACATTTGGATAACTTTAATTAGAGCAAGTCAAGATACATACAAAAAAAATATATAATTTATATATCTAATACATTTTATAATAGATATGAACAATACTCGGAAATGCTTGAAATGTGGCCAGAGAAAATCTAGTGTCAAGACACTCTATTCCCTACGCACCACCTAATTTTCAAGACTTTTTGCCTTTGTACTAGAGCGGAGAAATGAAAATAATTCCTTTCCCCTGAGTGGGTGTCAAACCATTGTTAGGTCGCGTTCACAGTCGGATGCTCAAACGCTGCGCCGCGACTGTCGACTGGGTGTATATCCGACGCGTTATATTAAATAATTTTTACTTCTTAACTATTCCTAATTTTGACAACACTTAGCATTGCTTTAAATTCTTAATATAAATTTGCTGCCATTAATAAAATACAACAGAAAAAGACATTCTAATTATTAATTAATATTCATACCAATTACACCATAATTATAAGTACCGCCAATATTGATTAGGCCATTATATCTATAAGTTATTACTTCATCAATTCTACCACAATCTGTCAAATTATCGTTATTAAATGACTTATTAACAGTTTCTTGTATACAATCGAGTAAATGTTCAAAGAAATTAGGAAAATTATCGTAACTAGGAAACACGTTGATGTCTATAACCGCATGGTTACCTGTAGAGTTTTCTACGACGACATCGAAACCAGCTAATATTAATCCAATTTTCTTCCTTAGCACGCGTATTATAGTTTTTATTTTATCCTCGTCGACGGCCATTTTCATTTCGGTTTTGTCGTGTGGGTCGAGAATGGATAATGTCGATTGACTGTCCGCTTTACATACTTCCCCTGTACTGTAGTGTATGGGGTCCAGGTCGTCTGAAGCATTGAAATTCTTCAGACTTGGCCGTTCAAATATGTGATACCTGGAGGAGATCGTTTAAAATTGTATGTTAGTATGAAATCTTTTCAAATATTTTTTTCGCTTCATGCTGTATTTCGCTCATTGAAGCGTAGGCAGAAGAGACTAAGTGTTTACACACTCCATCCCTTATTATTTGCTCAATATTTGGGACATGTTGAACTAGTTGAATAAAACGTGGGGGGATACTACTTTTTGAATAAAAGTTGAATAAATCAACGTTGTGCTTTGTCTTGTCACTACAGTGAGAAAATGATCATATTTCATTCACCTAAGTGCGAATCAAATCCGCAATCATTGTGTCATAATCACATACAGTGCCACTGCACCACAACAGCTTCAATTTTGATTATAATAAATATGTAATTAAGACTATGTTATTAATGTTATTTCTATGACAAAGAACTTCTATTCTCAAATCATACTATTTTGTATTAGTGATATTTTTAACCCCCCAATGCAAACAGAGGGGCGTTATATGTATCTATGCATGTGTCTATCTTTATGTCTGTGTGTCTGTGGCATCCCAACTCTCAAGTGGGTGTTCCAATTTTCAAATGTTACTTAATCGAGGAAGGAAGTTTTAAGCCATGATTCAAGCAAAATCATTCAAAGATTACCAGCTCTTTACTGTTAATCAAATTATGTAAGCAAAAATGTTTATTGTATCAGGGGATTTTTAAAATTTTATTTACATATTATATATGTTTATATATGAAAAAAAATACAAATTAATCTATTAGACATATTACACAAAAAAAGTCACTAACCTGTTGCCAACTACAAAAACTTTATGTAAAACAGCATTATGATTCACAAAACTTTGCACCACACAGGGTGGCTTACACACGTTGAGACCTCTTTCATTAAATATAAGAACCATTTCGTGAGCTAACTTGGACCCGTGGGCTATGGTCGGTTTACATATAACCGGAAATCTCACACCTCGTCTTTTCATAATTTCTAAATTTAGTCTTGTATTACTAGTTGTGAACTCTGCAAACGCTGGTGTAAATATACCTTGGCTTTGCAATGATGATTCATTATGTAGTATTGAATAGTAATAATATCTGAAATAGTAAAAAAAACAACAATTTTTAACTACAAATTTTTATCCTCATTTATCTGTCTATTATCATATTGAAAATATTCTTTGGAAAAAATTGGTTTTTAATTCTGATAGAATTAAAGGCTTTCAGAAAATACTTTTAATTATTTACCAGTAGACTAAAATCAGTAAATAATTTAAATATAATTATTACATTCATTTTGTTTACCTATTTAATAAGATCCTCACATTATCTAAAGGATCAATAACTGTTATGTTTGGATGATTTGACAAGTACTGCTCCACCCTTCCAATTATACTTGCAGCCTTAAAGGTAAAGCAGTTCATGTTAATAAATATAAAAGTTATAATTTAACATTTACACTCTTATATAGAAAATAAAAATAACAAAAGAGTATTTTACTAAAATTAAATTAATTTTAATGTAATTAGCCCTCTATTTATATAAAAATTTGTCTAACATTTTTTTTTCTCAGTTTTAATCTTCATATTGGCTGTTATAGTTGTTCATAGCAGCATGGTATAGGTCTGCAAACGTGACTGTTGTGGGTTCAGTTCCCACTCAGAGGAATGGTTTATTTTCATTTTATTGCTATGCTAAAACGATGATGTGTTGAGCTCAGCCACTCAACACAAAATGTTTGGAAAAAATTCTTAACATTAGGAGATTCTACTAATTAAATACTCAGAAAATCATTTAAATTAAGTTGCTTAATAGTAATTACATTTATATTTACATACGTTTTTTTATTTGAAATAAAAATAAAGAAAAAGTAAGTGTAAGATATTCAATTAATCCATAACATTACCTTCTCATCACCTTGATCAGCTGCAGCTATAACATCAGTCAATTTGTGTAGTAATATATCAATTTTTCCTTGTTCTTCAAAAGGTATTTCTAAATTTAACTGTAAATTAAATGTTCATAGAAACAAATAAAGTATATGATATAAGTAAATAAAATAGTTTTCAAGATGCAAAAGTTCAAGTAAAAAATGTTATAAGTTTTTTAAATATTTATCTAGAGGGGGGGAAACATTTAAAAAAAGTATAAAAAAATACATTCATCTATATTCTATACCTTAAATATTTTACTATTTTTTAAATTATTTAATTACCTTAATAAGATTGTATCCATGTGAATTGCACGCCTTAATCAACTCTTTCCAATTCAACTTCTGACTCTTTTTTTCGGACATCCATATACCTATTGTGTTTCCAAAAGAAATAGTTTCGCTCATTTTGAAATTTAGTTTTTATAATTCATAACTTTTCCAACAAACTGAATATTTTATATTTTTGAATTTTTTTAATTTATATCGTGATAAATAATAATATATTGTATAAAATATAGTTATAAAATAATAATAAACCCATAAAATATAATAATAAAATATATCACGTCAGGTAGCAGCCACGGACACTATAATGCATTATTATAAATTTTCTCTTTACGCAATAATAATTAAGCGAGACTATAAATGAATAAGTTAAAAGCGAGACTAAATATCCTATTAGTCATTGCAAAATATTTCCCAATGACAAATAACAAAAAATACTGCACATTTTTTTGACATCTGACATAGAATAATAAACTATTAATTTGAAAATGACATAAGAGTCGTTTTGATGAAATAGCTTCCTATCTTTACAGTTTTATAATTAACAGTTTATTTAATATATAAATTAGCAACTTTGAATATTCTAGACTTCCTAGAAACATTGAAATTATTTAATAATTTGTTATTTTATTGGATTTATATTTAGGTTTTTCTCTTTGAAATTATTATCGAAAAATGTAATTTTGTGATAATAGTATCAACTATCAAGTGCTAAAATTCTGATAAACTAATGACAGTGACAGACACTGACATTTCATATACGCACTATGAGCGACACATGTAGTTGAATGTGTATATTATTTTTTTAATCATTTTTATTAATATTTTAGTATTTATGCTTACAAATTTATTTTCTTCATATAATTTATAAAAGTTAATAGCCAAATATATTATAAAATGTCTGACGACGGAATAATAAGTGTAAAAAGTCAGCTACTAGACATGTTTTCGGAATTGGAAGATTCCGAATTAGAATCTATTGAAAACTGGATTTGTTCACAATCTTATAAAAAAGTTAAATATTTTAATTAATATTTTAATTATACTACGAGTAATATGTATGTGATACCATTTTTAATTGTTATATATTCATTTACAGATTTGAAAAATAAAAAAGCTCTAAAAAGTTCCGAAAACTTATTGAAAAAAATTGGGATTTCTATTAAAAAAATTGTACCATTTGAGGCAGAAATGGCTTCCGAAAATATTGTGCCTCCAACTGTTGGTGACCAATCTGATTGTAATAAAGTTAATACATGTCATGTTGATGAATTCCTCTATGATGAAAGTGAAGTTGATCAGCTTGTTAAAAAAGGAAAACTGCAAAGACATTATTGTCTAGATTGTAACTCTCGTAATATAAAGGTAACTTTTAAGCTTATTTTGCTACTAACTTTTACTTGAGACTTGGAAATAGGTCAACGTTATATACAACACATGAAACATTCTAAGTGCCTGAGGTAACACAACAAGTACTGTGGGTTACATTGAAATAATGTTGAGCATAAAGTGGCCTTCAATAAATGGACTATCCAATACAAAAAAAAAAAACAATTTGAACCAGACACATATTCATATACCCAGACATTAGTTAAAAATTACTTATTTTGTAGATTGTCTATTTATTAATTATCATGTCAGTTTCCAAGAATGATTTCAGCACATGTGGTCAAAGTTATTTACTTAGCTAAGGACAGATTTATGACATAATAGTAAAATTAAATGGGATTTTTCACAGGATTTAATTTTGATTTCACATTCACTATCAAGACAGGCATTGCAATATATTTTCAAAGTTTTACTACCAAAAACTTTAGAGGACAAACAACTTCTTGATGTGGGATCCCGATTAGGAGTTGTATTGTATGGTGTATGTTTAAATATATATATATTTATTGCATTTATTTTTCTTTTATTGTATTTCTAATTATGTTTTTTTGCACAGGCTTACTACTTCACTAATATTTCTAAAATTATTGGAATAGAAATGAATAAAGAATGCTGTGAAGTTCAAGAAAAAATTATACATCAATTTTCCATGGATAGTGATAGAATAAAAGTTATACATTCAGATGTAACAATTAGACCTGACATTGTAGAGTGTTCAGATATAATTATGATTAATGTCTTAGATTTTTTTGTTGATATAGAAAAACATAAAGAGATGTGGTACTTCTTTAAAAAACACCTTAAAAAAGGAAGTTATTTAATATCTAACAGAAGCATGTCTGAAACCCTAGGAAGTTTAGAAATATATGAAGAATTTATGAACTGGTTAACAATTTGTAAACCAAATCAACTAGAAAATGAAATATTTTTTGATGTGGAAGACTACAGTGAATTGTATCTTTATATAATAAATTAACTGTTTGATATTTATTTTTATTGTTGTGCTTTATTTAGCTTCACACTTTTTTGTTTGCAGCAGGGTAGTAAGTAGAATCTAGTATTAGGAACCTTCATTTTCTATATTAGTAAAAAATTACTTGAACTTAAGGTGCTTTAAGCTTAATGTTACTGACTAGAGGTAGAAAATGAAAAATAATAAGTTAAGCCCTGCGATAATCAAACCCATGACAATAGTGCTTACAGAGTGACAATGCGCCACGATGGTATTTTCACATCGGAAAGTCGTATTAACCCATTCGCTGCCAATCCTAAATTATATGAAGTCATTCCTATTGCCTTTTATATTTTGAGTACTATTGTTTACCAAAACCCTGTTATTTTTTATTTATATTTCTTGGTAAGAGCACATATATTATCATACATAATCATTTAGAAGCAGAAAACCAAAGGCGAGTATACTCGTCGTTGGCAATGGGAAGGCAAGGGGACTCGATATCCTTTGTGGCCACCAAAAAATTGCTAATTCAAAAGCCTGCATGTTATAATATATTTAAAGCAGGACGAGTATACTCGTCCTGGCAATGCGTGTTACCCTGCCAAAGACGAGTATATTCGTCCTTGGCAGCGAATGGGTTAAACCTCTACAGCACTGGTTCGGAACCAGTGGTCCGCAGAAACCTAAATATGGTCCGTGAACGATTTAAATTTTAAGGCTGGGGATGGTGAGGCGATATTTCTGTGTGATTATCACAGTTAATTTTTATATTTATACCTGATGTTAGTGTAGGTCATAGTGGTCCCTGCTACCAAGAATGACATAAAAGTGGTCCTTGATATAGAAAAGGTTGGGAACCCCTGTTCTATAGGGTCAGGAGTATTCATCATTTCAATTAGAATATTATTATTTTTGCGTTGAAAAAATCAATGTAAAGCCAGTTGTAGCGAAAAGGCACAAGTGTGTGACTGTAAACGCGACTGGTTGTGGGTTTGATCTCTATTCGAGGAAATGAAATATTGATTTTAATAATGATATTTTTTTTTATCAACTTCCCACTGTATCCTACACACAACAGGGCAGACAGGGGAAACCTACTGTTAAAACACTTCGTTCGTCACTTTCCTCCAAAATCTAGAGGCATTGCATGTTGAATTGCGTCGCGCTTTGTCTCGACACCCGAGCCTTCGCTACTAACGAAAATATAAATTTAAATAAATATCAGAAGTACGAAGTCGTGTCAAGAAATGGCAATTCTTGAGTTAAATCTATGATTAAGATTTTTAAGATACTTGTGATTTGTGCTTGTTTGTATAATCTGTAATGCTGTACTCTAATAGTCTTTGTCTTTGGTTGGGCTATATTTTTTAAATGGCGTCTCTCATTAAATAATTTAGGGCACCGTAAAGTGTATTTTTTATTTTATCTAATTATCCATACAATATTTAAAATACACTCAAAATGTGGCATGAGGCGAGGAGACAAGAAAAAATGATTCGTGGAATGATAGTGGATTATCGTAGAAGAGCTGAACGTCGTAAGGACTTCTATGAAAAGATTGTTAGTATTTTATTACTTCACGATTTTAAATTGGTGTTAGAAGATATTTTTTTCTTGAATAAATTTAGTTTGAAATCAAAATTACTTATTTTAGAAAGCTGACCCGACCCAGTTTCTGCAGCTTCACGGTAGAGTGTGTAAAATACACCTGGATCCAGCTGTAGCAGCTGCCGGCGAAGGTCCAGCTATAATGTAAGTGATATTTATTTATTTTATTTATGAAAGTAATATATAATTACATATTTTAAGAAATTAAATATTTTTATATGTGTTAAAGGATGCCGTGGCAGGGTGACACCAACAACATGATAGACAGGTTCGATGTTCGTGCCCATCTGGATATAATTCCTGATATAAAAACACCCGAAATACCACCAGAAGAATTATCTCAGGAAGAGAGACAATGCAATTATGAAAGATACAGAATTTTGGCTCAAAATGCTTTTCTAGGAATAAGTAATATAAAATATTTAGTAATTTAAATAAACTGACCCAGCTGTGGCCAGCATTATAACATTTATGTTATAATTTCATATAATTTTGCAATAAGAAAGGCTAAATGAATATATGATTAATTAGTTTAAAAATATATTTACATAGGTATTGACATTCTCTATACATGATATAAGTGCTTATTAGTTATTAATTTAATTGTATATAATTGTAGGTGAAGACAAATTTCTTCAACAACTTGCTATCGAAGAACAATTTGGAGTTACTGTTGAAGAAAAAGAAACACAAAGGGAGAAATTGAGTGAAAAAAGAGGGACAGGGGCTGCCATAGGATATAATTATAATGAACCTAATCAACTGTCTACTTCTAATGGTATGTGTGCAATGTATAATATATTTTAATGTTTATTTTTTTATAAATTAGCTTCACACTGTATTCCACACATAGAGTAGGCACTTTCTGCTGAATTCTGGAGGCATTGTGTTCTGAGTAGCAGATCTCAATGCTACTCTTTAACTTGACCCCAGAGTGAAGAAATGGAAATGTAAATCAAGTGGGGATCAAACCCACAACTAATCACATTTACAGTCAGGCTTTGTGCCCCTGCGCCATGACCGGACTGATTTTCTCAATAAATTTTCTTTAATTACAAAATAATATATATATTGAAACAGATGTGGCATAGTAACATATTTTTATAAATGCAGCATCTGTTGGTTAGATTTCTACTTCAGAATTTAATCATTTTCAATCCCCCACTGGTAAACAAAATATAGTATTGGGTTCTGCCACTCAACATGCAAATGTATAAATACAAATTTAGGCAGTGAGTAGAGAATGGAATGTTTTAACTAAAAAATCCATTTTCTACTCATTGCCATCTGATTCCTACTGCTTGTCTTGCTATGTGGGAAAAAGTCTAAAGATAATTATGGTGCTAAGATCCCAGTTTATGTAAATATACTAATATAATAAAAGCAAATGTAATTGATAAGTGGTGGTGTAAGTATTAAAATTTTAAATTTGTTTTTTTTTAGCCATTAATAACATTCAGACTTATTACTTTTATCGAAATATTTAATATTAAGAACTGGCCAGATTTTTTGTGGTTCAAGCTTTTTTTATAAATTAGCAATATATGAATTCTAGATATCTTATTATTCATTAAGGCCATCATGGCCTGGGTGCAACTGCCCAGTGGGTCCCTCCAAGGATTATTCACTTTAAGTGCTACATTTTGATTACTTGAAGCAGTTATAGAACTGAACAGTATAGACTAAATGCTACCATTGTGGATTTGGAGTTCTGAGAGAACAAATAGTTTTTATTTTTTTGCTTTTGTAAAAAGATTTGGATACAGTGTGAAGCTATTAATAAAACTTTTTTAATGATAGCTGCTCCAGAAGTAAAGAAACCTGAAGCTAAGGATTCTGATGATGACTCTGATGTTGACATGATTGATGTGGATTTAAGCATTGACGTTAATAAGATGGAGGCTTCACAGGTGAAAACCTTTCATTGAAAACATTTATATAAATACATGTTGTTTACATTTATAAATAATTATATTCTGAAAACATTTTATAAACAGGTTATCGGTACAGTGTGACAATGTTTGATGTATATGTGATAGGTGTGGGTTCAACTCCATTCAAGAGAATTCATTAACTTAAATTAGGAAATTTATTATCCCTGCTCTTCTAAGACAAAGTGCATTGCATTGAGCTATTGTCTTCTGCAGAAAATGAAATGTCTTAACACAATGTTTGCTCTGCCTACTCCGCTATATTCGGAATATAACATGGGTTAAATAAATAAAAACAATGTTCTTCCCACATCTACACATATAAAAAACATTTAATTTCTTAAAATTGTGGTATAATAAATGTTCGATGAAAATTAATAATGCATGAATTTCTTTTACTTTTGTCCATTACAGGGACATTGTTGAGTAAAAGTATAAATTTGTTATTGAAATTTATAGCTTATTATATCTTTGTGATATACATTCCAATTTAAAAACAAAATCACAGTTTTAAAGAAGCCTTGTAGCTAACAATGTCTAAATTGTAAAGCATATTAGGCAGTTGTAAAGAAATTACCGATTATATTATATTTTATTTATTAATTTCTCCACTGGTGTTCTTGAGAATTACAGTGCAGAATCACCAATTCAGAAAAGTGTTTTTTTTTCACAATATCAATGCTCGTTTTAATTTTATTTTGCAGGCACATGAGTTAAATGCAGTTGGCCCTCAATTTGGAATGGCTGGTTGTGATTTATTTTCATTTTTGACGGGAGATGCAGATGATGCCGAACATCAAAAACAATTGTTAAGGGAGGAGAAGGAAAAAGCTATGTTCTCTGGAAGAAAGAGTAGGAGAGAGAGACGAGCACACCGGTAAGATGATATGTAACAGTTTATAAGCATTATAAATATGTATAAGATATTAATTATCTATTGAGGCCACCATGGTGCAGTGGCGCCGCATGCCACGTCCGCGTAAACGCGACGGCTGCGGAATGAATTCTGACTGAGAGGAAAGACTTATTAAATTTCTGTATTTTATTTAAGAATGTTGCTTTACAAATGCCTTGAAAATTGGGCATTGCCTGGGGGATGGAGTACCTTAACTTTAGTTTCCCTCTGCCTACCATGTTATATGCGGAATACAGTATGAATCTAAGAAAATATTGTTGTGGGATGACTCCCATTCGATTTTTTTTTATATATTCATTTTCTCACTCTTTTTGTCTTGAGTATTTGGAGGAAAGTGGGAAAAAAAGTAAACACTAGGCTGTCTATACCTACCGTGATATATGGGGGTTATAGTGTGAAACTAAAAATAAAGATATATAATCACTTAAGACACTCCAATCTATACTATCTGTGTGTAAGTGTGGTCAGCGTATGACTGTAAACGCTACGATTATGGGTTCGATCAAGAATTAAATATTTTAAAAACCACAAAATGGTTTATTCTCCTGAAACAAACTCTACTGCCTAAGTACTATGTTTTAAAAGAAATTTTGTTTTTAGTGACAAAAAGCTAGCAACACGAGTAGTAAGTCCACCCAGCTACGCGGCGCCATCTTCATTTGCACCTGTGAGTCGATCGCCAAGTAAATCTCCCTCAAGAAGTCCTTCTCCGGAACATTCTACTATTGAATTTATTACATCATTTGGACCCGATGATGATGAGAAACCTCGTGAGTGGTTTTGATACCTACATCTTATTATAGAGGGAAACAAATAAAACTGTATATACTGTTATTGACTAAAAAAATTTGAAGCTTATAATACTCCTAATGAAATAAATAAAGTTAAACAATTTTGGTAAAAATGAAGTTGATTGATTTAAAAATGCATTTCTACTACTTTCAAAGCTACTAATAAAACATTGGCCTTAGATCTTAAGCGCCATTTTTATTACTTATTTAATTATATGAGGCAGCGCGACGTCGAGTTCCGCCACTCAACACGCAATGACTCGCAGAGTGTCAAAAGAAAGTTCCCAAGTTACCTCTGTTTACTCCGCCATGTGCGGGATACAGTGTGAAGCCAAAAAAATGTTATTTAAAAATTATATGTATTTATTTTTATTTTAGCACTGCCACCTAGAGCTTTATATGCAGACAAATTGAAGCAAAATTTGAAAAAACCAGACATGCTGTACTCAGAAGCAGTACGTAAATCATCATTCAGGTACATAAAATATTATTATCCAATGAAATTATTATTCACGAACGAAGACGGAAATTTTAACGCCGGTATAAAAATCCGCCGAAATGTATTAGGATTTGAAGGGAAAGTACACAATGTAAATGAAAAATGTAATATTTATTGAATAGTGATAGTTGTTAGTGTTCCATAGAGCATGTTAAGAAATGACTAAAACTATATAAGAAAATTTAAAATATCTTTCCAAAATATACTGAATATTTAGTAATTCACTTTTGCGAAATTTCGAAAAATAACATTAAACTTAAGTAAGAAAAAATATACATATACATATATTATGCAATGTTTTTTCATTTCAGACATTCAACAGACAGGATGGGACCTATGATAGGCCCGCGAAGACCGGACTCGAGGTCGAGGTCAAGGTCGAAGTCGAGATCGCGTTCCTATTCCCGTTCCCGCTCGAGGTCGAGATCGAGGTCGCGCACCTCGTATGGGAGGAGATCAAGGTCGAGGTCAAGGTCACGCTCGAGGACATTTAGGAGACGATCTAGGAGCTCCTCTAAGTTGGTACTTTTGATTATAGCGCGTGAAGAATTTTAATATTTATTAGTTTGCTGAAGTAAATACAAAGTTAGGTACTTTACATTTTAATTTTTAAATATATTTTTTTTTGTTTATGGCACAAATATAATTATTTTTGTTTTGAATTATTTATAATTTATGAATATTATTATAGTGGATAGTTTATTTTGTTTATTTATTTTAATCATATATGCACTGTTTGCAGTCACGCTAGTGGGTTTGCGACCCGTAATAGATCCAGGTCCATATCAAATGAAAGGTAAGCTAAGTATTGTTGAATATATTTAATTTAAAAAAAAAACGATTTATCTGCCTATTTTAATGACGGTAAGCATTATCTACTCAAAATCAAATGAACTATGATATCTTTGGATATAAACTTTATTATATTACTTATTTGTATACTTACTATCATGAAAATGATCACATTAAACATTTTTTTTTATGAATCACATTATATCATGATATTAATATATTTTCAGTACAGAGAAAACTCAAAATAAACCAACAACACGATACTATGGGAGACGCAAAGAGAATGTTTCTTCAAGTGAACTCTCACTCGACTCAGAATCTAGTGAATCGTCTAACGGGGACAAAAATAAGTAAGTATTATTTTATTATTATTTTTAGTTTCATGATGTATACCGCATATAGCAGAGTAGGTAGAGGGAACCTAATGTTACGATACTCGGCATCTCCCAAATTTGGAAACATTACGCATTGACTGACGGAACTTAAGTCTGAGACACAAGAAAGTTATGTTATTAGAGCGAAAGAATGAATATAATTAAATTCTTCAAATGGGAATCGAACCCACAATTGTCGCTTTTTAGTCACGCTGTGTCACTTCGCCACGCTGGCATCTTAATTTGTGTTACAAGAAAATTATATATGGTATTTATATTATTTGAATATCTCAAACAGAAACCATTTTTGGTAAGTTATTTGTTTTTGTATGTTTGTTATAATATGTTATGTTTATGAGAATCATACTTTTTTTAAAATACACTAAATAAAAGGCATATATTGTCATAGTGCAGTTGGACAATGTGTATGTAAAAACGCCCGGTGCGGGTTCGATCTACACTCGGGGGGAATGATTGTATTTAAATTATAATCATTGTCTCGCTCTGCTAGACAAAGTACGATCCTGAGTTCCACCATTCAACACGCAATGCTTCTTAAAAATCTTTATTTATGAAAGAAATTGATAATAATAAATAATTGTTATATTAATAATAACATATTTATATCAATTTCCAGATCGGCGGTTGGCAATAAATCAAACGCAAACGTGAATCAGTTACGATTAACTGGATCCAGCTCCAAAGTCAGTAAGAATCATTTCTTGTTACACTACGCTTAGCATTACCCGTAGAATGAAGGTTATAGATACGGGGTTCAATACTGAAACCTACTATATTTTATTATAGTAATCATAAACAATGATAATCTTTCAAAATTTAAAAAATATGTCTGTCTATTATTAATATATAATTATAAGTATTTATATGGACCTACATACATGGGGTTGATACCTACCGAAGTGTATTGTGCGTTATTTTATTATTCTTAAATAATAATCCTATAAAAGAAAGAAACACCAATATCTATCTAATTATTATATTCCAAGTATTAATAAAGGTTGTTTATATATAAAGAATACCTGCTAAGTTTTCAATGTTTTGTTATAGTACTCGTTAATAATGATAACCATATTAAAACAACATCTACGTAGAAACAAGATCATAGAGAAGAGGTTCAATACTGAAATGTATTATGCATTATATCATAGTAACCAATTATAATAACAATATAAAAATAATAAAATTAATAAATATTTATGTAGGTTATGTACATGTGATTGATATCTACCGAAACCTACTATGTTTTATTATAGTAATCATAAATAATAATAATTGTCCTATAAAATATTTAAAAAACGCATACACTTACCGAAACCTACTCGCTTTATTATAATAATCATATAAAAATACACCTTTGCTTATAATCATATACAATCAATATATGTATTAATATTCTAAGCCATCTTGAGAAAAGCTTTGAACATTGTTTTGGATTTATACTTTTTTTCTATTTTTTTATTATATTAAATCACAATTAACAACTTACATATAAAGAAGATTTCAGTTACAATTAACGCATTTGTCACTTAAATGGTTATATTATAAACTTGTTCAAAATTGATTGATTCTTTAATAACTATAAGATGCTTAAATCTAATATAATACTTATTATGTTTTAGTACAACTATATACAAAAATAACTTTTTATTTTCTTAGAGTTTTGTTTTCTTAGAGTGTTGACTATAATGCTTTCATGTTTTAATTTGACATTCAAAAAGTATATACAACTTTTTTCCATTTTATTATCACCTATTTTATTCATGGTCAAATTTATGGTTTATAATCAAAAACATTAAAGCTAGAATAAATAAAATATATCTTAATAATTTTCTAAATAATTATTTTTATATATAACTGTAATAATATTATTAAAGCAATTTAAGTCTTAGTAGTTTTTAGTTGTTTTGTTTACAGAAGTTTAATATATATTTTTTTGTTAATGTAAATATAAATATTGACTAGTTTGAATTTTTAGGTAAATAGTAAATGTCAAACATTAACATATTTATATTTTACAGGGTGCTTCGCGTGAGACAATCTCCATGAAGGAGAAACTAAAAAGGAAAATGCAGGCACAGTTATCGAGGCAATGTGAGTTTTAATATTAATACAAATATATAAATTTTATTTTTGTTTCATCCTGTATCCCGCGTATAGCAGGGTGGATAGAGGGAACCTAGTGCAAAGATACACTGTTATCCACTTTCCGTCGAATTCTCGATCTAAATATATGTATAACTTGTGTATAACTTTTTGGACAGTATGTTAAGACTATTCTGGTGCAGTAGGAAAGTGAGCGCTATGGATTTCCCGAGTGAGAAATGAAATTTTAATTTCTTTACTTTGATTTGTTCTGATTTGTCCTTAAGTACCGTCATTGAACACGCAATATCTTGAATTGACGCGAAAAAAATAAAGAAACAAATAATTTGACATTAAGTTCTTTTTGCTTACCGACAAGTTTATTTTAAGGATTTAAAGAGTCTTTATTTATATTTTATACTATTGCCAATTATTTTGCATTTCATGTATTACTTTTATAACGTTTTTAACATGGAGTTTCAAACCGGTTCTCGCACGTAAAAGGGGAAAACAGATTATCTAATTGATATGTATAAATAAGACAACGTTCTTTAGCAGTGGTTACTTTATTACTGATCGTAATTAGCGGTCACGACTTAAGGGCGTGGCCGCATATACATCATTCCTTTGCCATTATTTCGAAAATCTGTAAAATACATTTTAATTATTTTCTAAACAAATACATTTTTGAAAAAATAGCCGGATATTATAAATAAATCAATAACATATTCAAATCTTATAGTTAATGTTTTTCCTAGGTCGTAGGTCATAACGGTTTTGTGACGATTCACTCGATAGCTCGTTACTATTGCCATTACTACTCGCAGATGTGGAAGGTTCATTTAAATTAGAAAAATCGTCTTCCGTTGTACCTACCGCGTCCTCCCACGTTTCTAAATTTTCCTTATTAACGCACTCCCTATTCTCCTCCTGTTCAATCCCTCCATGTGAAGTTGGGAACGCTTGAACCGCAGGTTCGATTGGTGGTGGCAACGGCCTTGGTATAACCATATCGTCTTTTATATGTTTATCCGGTTGTATTTGATCAATATGACGCTTGCAAATAATGTTAAGACTCCGAATTTTGACCGTGTACATTCGCTGTCCGATTCTGCTTTGAACTATTCCCTTTTCCCAGCAAGGATTACGATTTTTATAATATTTAACCAAAACTGACTGACCAACATTAAAAGAACGACATTTCTTATTTTTTTCCTGTGCATCAGTACTCCGTTCTTGACAGGAACTACGTGGAGGATTAATGTAGTCTAATGTACTACGTAAATCGCGTCCTAACATTAATTTAGCAGGGGTTTCTCCGGTAGCAGAATGAATTGAATTTCTGTATTGATATAAGTACTCTAATAAATTTTCATTTATTGCA
>JAATLQ010029596.1:0-17349 GCA_013421005.1 Heliconius erato x Heliconius himera | reverse complement strand
AGTACTTAAGAGTTCGACTCGACCGCTGCCTTCCGAGCATCACCACCACCTATATATACGAAACGACGGTCGCGACACTCGGGACGAGAATACACGAACGCGTCTCGATTAATATGATATTTAAAATATATAGTTTTTATTATTCATATTTAACTATGTTATTTATGTATATTGCCATGCATATTTTATTTTATTTATTTATTTATTTTTAACTTATACCATAGGTACATACTGTTACAGTAGGTAAATGTAAGACCTCACTCGGGGATTAGATTATTATTTTTTAATAAATTTTACTTTCCCCCTTTTTTGGTACTGGCAACGTCTCATCGGAAGTGAGAACCTGAGTGTCTTCCTTCATAAACTAGCTTCTGTGTGGCTTCTGGCCTATGTAACGAAAATCGTAGAGCTGTTTATTTTTTGATAGTGAAATCGATTTATATGAAATCATAATTAAACTTATAAGATTTGAACCTATTGACTCTTATAGTTACATTTATTGGAGAATTTAGTGGCATAATTCTCTGCTTTAAAAATAACCGTTTTTAAACGAAACCAAATGCCACATTCAAACACACTAACCAAACCAAAACGCCTATTTAAATATAAATATGAATCTCCAAACGTTTGATGGCACTGTGTCGTAAAACTTTTACGTCAGTTTTACTGGCCTCAAACACTGAAGAGCCGTATATGTGGTGATATCTTTATGAGCGCCGTCACGAACGTCACGTTATATGAAATTGAGGACTCCTGTTGAAAAGCTGCCACGGTAGTTTACTACTTGAGGCCGGTCGTGGCGCAGTGGCACGAAGTGTGACTGTAGATCCGACTGGTTGTGGGTTCGATCCCCACTCGACGAAAGGAAATATTTATTTAAATCTTAACACACACAGCAGGGTAGGCAGAGGGAACCTAGTGTTAAGACACTTAGTTCCCCACTTCCTGCCGAATTCTGTAGGCATTGCGTGTTGAGTGGCAGAACTCAACGCCGCGCTTAACCTCGATACCAGAGCGAAGGAATGGAAATATAAATTTAAGTAAATATTTCATCTCCTCGAGTGGGGATCGAACCCACAACCGGTCGGTTTTACAGTCACACCTCGTGCCGCTGCGCCACGGCCGGCCTGTGCTAATGGCATATCTCTTATTTGTATATTATTCAAAATACAACTATAATGACATATATATTTGGTTTACCTAATTAAGCGTGTACAGGGGGCTAAAAAAATGCAGAAAGATAAGTTAAACCGTTTCTCATTGATAATTCGAGAAACATTTTTTTTGTATCATGATTAATTTTAAGTTATGATACAAAAAAAATGCTTCACGCTGTATCCCTAGCGGGGTAGTCAGAAAGAACTGAGCGCCAAACGCTACGGTCTCTGCACACCTCTTTCACCTCGACAACTGTCATCAACCTCTTCATTCATGCCCTCCGGCAGTTCCTCATGCTTTCTACGTGACATTTTTATTTGATGTCCGCCTTTTTTAAGTCAATCTCGCAAAAATCACTATTTCTTGTGGTTGTCTATGGTTTGTAGGAGCTTCCTTCCACGCGCCACGCAACTGTGGAATGGCATACCTGCGACAGTGTTTCCAGGTCGATATGACTTGGGTCCCTTCAAAATGTCTCTCTCTATCTGTAGCTGTCTGGTGTTACATGGGGTCGTGGGCGGCGGTGATCTTTATCATCAAGTGACCCATACGCTCATTTGCCTTGTCTTTTTCCATAAAACAGACAAACGTACACATACGTATATAATTTATTTTATTGTAAAATCTAATCTAAGCCAGATTACAGTATACATCTACTATAAACTTGCTTCAGTTAAATGTTTTTCCGATTAGACCATCGGAATATCAAATCAATCAATCAAAAAATCCTTACGAAAGCTTATCTTAACTGATATATCAGTATAACTAAAATTTAGACTCGTATTTATAAATCGCTCTCAAGTCTGAGATTGATCTTGAGTCGTGCCGTTATCATTCAAAGCCATATAATTTTTATGCATTTAGTTTTTATGCCTAAGATTTTTTTTCATGATCGGAAATATTTATTTGCCTAAAAAATGCACCTAAACTACAACTGAGTCTGCGAGCAACAGCACCGAAATAAATAAATAAATGCGAATTTTATTATCGCCTAATAACCGTGAGATGAGAGCTTACAACCATGTAATAGTTTAAATTTCAATAAACCTAATTGATAAGTCCGCAGTGTTATTGAATTGACTTTAGTAGTCACTAGAATTTTGGATGTATTTTTTTTCAGCTTCACGCTGTATCTCGCACAGCACGCACGCACGGCAGTATAGGCAGAGGGCACCTAGTGTTAAGACACTCCATTCTCCACTTTCTGCCGAATTCTGGAGGCATTGCGTGTTGAGTGGCAGAATATTTTTCTGATGATACATTTTAAAAGTTTTCACGTATGGTGCGGTCGTCGTCTTGCATTTTAATATATGTATCATTTACGTTTATGTATAATTCCCATAATATCAATAAGTTAAAGCTTTATTCATTTATCTTTTATTATCCTGATGAAAGTCATAAATTTTATTCCTGGAATGTAAAAATTTTAAAATGTGTATTTTTCTATTTAAGCACATACCACAACTGCTACATCATGACTATACAATGTTGTAAAAAAATTTACGCATTTTCATGATGTATCTACCTATATTGCATTCGTTAGAGTAGGCACGGGGAACCTGGTGTTCAGCACTCAATTTTGGTGTTGAGTGGCGAAACTGAACGTTACTCTCTGTCTTGTTAGCTGTTAAATATACGAAAATAATTCATTCCCCCGAGTGGGAATCAAATCCACAGCCGTCGCTTTTTCAGTTGTGCTTCTGCACTACGACAGTCTTTATTGACCTAGAAACATTTTTTTTTTCTTTAAAAGAAAGAAAGTGGAAACCGGAACACCTATCTGTTTGGTTTTTTTTCTTAATACTTATAGTTTGAGAGACGGTTGACAAAAAAAGATAATTCTTAACTGGTAATAGACTTTAAAGCAACTAACGTAGACGAAATCAGACGCAAATGAAAATCTATTTATCTTTGAAATTGCTAAACAAATAAAGCGATGTAGTTGCATCACGTGCGGGTCACTTCACACAGTGTGGAATTCACGCGTCTCCATATTTGTACGTGCACGATCGTCTATTGATTGACCGTATGGTGACCGTGTGCTATGTAACAAAATAATGTTTTATTTAATTTGTTTTAAAATTCACTGCTATGTATTTTTTAAAATTTATTAAATCAAATCAGCTTCACGCTGTATCCCGTAGTTTTAAGACACTCCCCACTTTCTGCCGAATCCTGGAGGCATTGCGTATTGAGTGACAGAGCTGAACGCCGTGCTTAGTCTCGACACCAGAGCGAAGAAATGGATTTATATATTAAAGTAAGTATTACAATTCCTCGAGTGGGGATCGAAGCCATAACCAGTCGATTTTACAGTCACACTTTGTGCCCCTGCGCCACGACTGGCCTTAATTTATTAAAATTTGTTAGATGTGTTTATAAGTTTATAATTTGATCGTAACAGCATTTGAACTATTTGGTCTCATAGTATAATAGTAAAAACGGTGTAGTACATTAATTTAAATATACTAGTAATACATTTTTTTACGAAAACGACGATATTAAAAAACGACGACAGTATTAATATATCGTATTTTATATATCTATTTGTTTTCTTATTATAAAAGTAAGTTAATCTCATTATTAGACTTTGTTGTACCTTATTGTTTGTTGTTCTTTATTATTTGTTGTTGTTTACTTTAATTTAATCGAAATCTAAACTAGCACAAATGTGACTGCCGCCAAGTCAAAGACAATTAATTGACGCCAAATTATGAAAAAGCAGGCAAAAATTCGAATTACAAATAATTCACATCCCACCACGAAGAATTATTGTTTTATACGGTAATTTTTAAGCCTAGGCCAGTTTAAAGAGTCCAAAACTCTATTCAATCCTTCTAAGATATCTTCACCCCATTTAGGTAGGAACGGTAGTAAGAGGGAACAACCTAATGTTCCCCAAATCTGTCAAGGATAGATGGGTGAAATTTAAAAATATATCGTAAATAATTATCTCGAAGTTACTTTCACTTTACAATTCACATCCCACCACCATGTTTAAAGAGTCCAAAACTCTCTTCAGTCCTTCTAAGATATCTTCACCCTATTTAGCAGGTAGGAAGAGGGAACAATCTAATGTTTCCTAAGTCTTTCACGGATAGATGGGTGAAATTTAAAAATATGTTATAAATAATTATCGCTAAGTTACTTTTAGTCCAATGTCGTAACATTTTATCTATGATAACTGTAATAAAAATAATATCACATTTTTTTTCTAACAATTTATCTTAAACTAATAACTTTCCAAAAATTTAGATTTTTTTTTCCAATGTACATACACATACTGGCGCTAAGTTAATACATTATTCACTTCGCTTTCGAAATCAATAGTATCAGATCAATCGATAATTTCAAGGCAATTTAATATACAGCTATATTTAATTGCTACAACGCTTGGCTTTCTGTGTTGCCTCATAGAGTTAACTAATGAAAAACGTTACTTTGCAAAAATGCATGCGGCTAATATACATTACTGTATAAGAAAGTAATTAATTATTTTTGAACTGTACATACAGCCTTTTTAAAATTAAATTATGGTTTTTTTTGTTATAGTAAGTGATGATAATTCATAATTTAAATTAAAAAATCAACTACATTTACATACAGGATGTTAAACTATAAATATTCTCACGATTTGTATCAGCTAATCTACTACTGTTTCGCTAGAGATAATCATACGCTTTACAAATCACAGCGCAAGTCATTATCTCACTTGAGATAACGAGTAAATAAAAAATATTAACGGCGTGTCTAATCACTTTATTTCCAGTCCACATGTATCACCAGAAACAACAATTCCGTCTACGTCGGGTCTTCAAACAGAGCAGGACAGTGACAGCATGAGAAAGAATGATGACGAAACAAACAGTGAGAAAGAAAAAGAGAATGAAGGCTCAGTATCCGATTGGGTGTCGGGAGGACCCATCGGGTCGAAGGGCGCAGTCCTCGTCTTTCGATCCTGCGTGTTGGCATCTCGCACACCCTCCATGGAGACGACGAAAACTGTCGGCAATAATACAGGGACCACAATATTATTGAACAAGGCAAAGAATATGGCGAAACGATTGGTCGCTGAACCCCATTCCTTCAGCATGAGGCCGAAGAACATAATGCACGACGTGATGGAGACATTCGGAAACAGCAATAAGTTTACAGGACAGGCGTACGTTGTAAGACATATAAGTGATACGGATATGGCAGAAACTGAGTCGGTTGAAGATCAAGGGCACGAACCTGTAGAGCATAAACGTGACATAGAAGATGTGTTGAACGATCTGAACAAAATAACTCTTAAGAAAAATCTTAACATCGAGAACACCACTGCCAATATCAAACCGCCTGAAGAACCACCACCGCCAGTTAAAGGTATAGTAATCTTTTTTTTTATTTCGCACATAGTAGGTAGAAGGAACCTAGTATTGAGTCACTTCGTTTCTGTTAAGACACTTCCGTTCTCCACTTTACGCTGAATTCTGGAGGCATTGTGTGTTAAGTGGAGGATCTTATCGCCGCTCATTTGCCTCATTACCAGAGCGAGGAAATGGAAATATTAAATATAATGAAATATTGTATTATTGTATATTTTTTCTTTATATCGCACTAAGCATAGTGAACACATAAGGCTGTGTGTTAAGTCACTTCATCTCGTTCTGAATACGAGTGATATACTTTTATTTATTGAATTCTATCAGACCTTCTAATAATAAAAACTATTTCGTTTTAATTTCAAATAATAATATTTCGTATTATACAAGTAGAAATGTTATACTTTATTTTATGTAAATCTTTAATTTATTTACTTTTTTTTACTTAAATTACAAACGACAACTTTTCAATTTAAAAAGACTAAATCAATAAAAATTTCTTAAAAATATATATATTTAATATTTCAGATATTAAAGAAGAGAAAAAAGGCAAGAAGACAAAAGGCAAGAGCAAAAGGAAGACGCAGCGGGCGTCGTCACCGACCGACAGACAGGACAGCGATGACTCTGAACACATGTTAGTTAAAGACGTGGATAGTATTAAGGTTATACTTTACTTCACATTCTTTCTTTCCTCTATTCTATTCTTTTTCTGTTCATATTTCTTTGATCTTTTTTTAGCTCTTTTCAAAATATATGTTTTTTACCTACCTTTTGATAGTTATCTATTCTTTAATTTCTACTGTTTTTTTTACGTTCAGACAAAATATGTCGTCTATAATTCAAACCTCGAGTAGAATTTGAATCCACCAGCACCGCGCGTAGTAAGATGTGTTCGCAATGTAACCGTTGCATCTTAGCGCGGTATTAAACTCCGCCTTTCTACACGCAATGCCTCGACAATTTTGTGGAAAGTTGCAAACTGAGTGTTTTAACCCTAGGTACCTTCTGCCTACCCTACTAATAGCAGGATAGAGCGTGGCAAGCTGAAAAAAAAAATATGTCTTAACTTTGACTTGTGTTTACTGATAAGATTGTAATATTGAATATGAAATACGAATGATGAGTATTTTTAGTAATCAATTTAATTTAATATTTACAATTTGTATTTAATGCCTATTAATTACAAAGCTTTAAAGCATTTCAGGAAGGAAAATTTCCATTTAAAAAATAGATAATTTTGTTAATTTTAATGACGAATATTGACATGTAAAAAAGCTTCTTTCTAAGACTATGCAAGTCAGATGAAAAGAAACTTAAAAATAGACTGCAAATCTAAACTCACAGCCACGAACAACAGTTTCTACAATTCATCGTACTACAACATATATATTTTTTTCAATTCTATAAATTCTTTTCATAATTTCCTAGGTATTAGAAAGTAGTAGAATGCCAGCTCGGGTCCTCAAGATAACCTACAAGCTAGTCAATACGGAGACTAAATTGCTACACCGTCTTCTCCAAGCCCATGGCCTGCAAGAAGCACCAACGGAAGCTAAGGAGTTTAATTTGATGTGGGCCGGACTCCATCCGAAGCCGGACGTGCTGAGATCACTTACGCCTTATCAGAGGGTTAATCATTTTCCTAGGTGAGATTTTATTTCTATAAATTTTATTTTAACCTAGTGTTTGGGTATGAATTGATTAATAAGGCCAGTCATGGCGCAGAGGCACAAAGTGTACTGCAGAATCGACTGGTTGTAGGTTCAATCCCCGCTCGAGGAAATAAAATATTTAGTATACATAAATTTATAATTTCTTTGCTTCGCTCTGGAATCGAGGCAAAAGCGCGGCGTTTCGCCGCTCAACACGCAATGCCTCCAATATTCTGTGGAAAATGGGGAACGGAGTGTCTTAACACTAGGTTCCCTGCCTACCATGCTGTATGCAGGATACAGCGTGAAGCCGATTTGATTTGAAGTATAGATAATTCACAAACTAATTTTATTCTCACAGATCATACGAACTGACGCGTAAAGACAAGCTGTTCAAGAACATAGAGAAAATGCAATATTTCCGCGGCCTCAAACATTTTGACTTCATACCCACCACGTTTCTGATGCCCAACGAATACAAGGAGCTTTGTACAACACATTATAGGACCAAGGGGCCGTGGATAGTCAAACCGGCGGCCTCCAGCAGGGGACGTGGGATCTATATTGTTAACACGGTGAGTCACTATTAAAGTTTATAATGTTTTGTATACACGCTCTTTTTTTTATTTTTTATTTCTTCGTTAGAGCTAGGAAATGAAAATATTCAATATTTCATTTCCTCGAGTGGGAATCGAACTTGGAATCTGTCGCGTTTACAGCTGCACGCTGCAGTCACGCCTCAAGTCACTTAGTTTTAAAATAAAAAAATATTAACTTGAATAGATATTTCACTAAACATTTTTCATTGATATGTTAAAGTGAATTATTAAAAGCATTCAGTTTTATCTTTAAAAAACTACAATAAAATTAAATCTTTGTACGACTGTAACTATTAATTAGTCTACCTATAATTAACTTAAAAGTAATTAATGATATTAGTTCCGCCAATTCCGCTTATAACACACTTCCGTCTTGTCGATTATATCATCAATTAAAAAAACAATGACTATACCAGAAAATAAAAATACTTATCATTCTTTTTTAACTCTCATTTTTCTGTTCTACACTATAAATAATAAATAATTTAAATATTAACACCTAATCAAGAAAGCCAGCTGTGGCGCAGGTGAACAAAGCGAATTGGGTTCGATTCTCACTCGAGGAAATCATTTTCTCCATATTTAATATTTTAATTTCGCTGTGGTGACGACGCGCGGCGTTGAGTTCCGCCACTGACAACGCAATGCTTTAAGACATCGGCGGAAAATGAGAAACGGAGTGTCTTAACACTAAGTTCCCTCAGCCTACCATGTTTGTGTGCGGGATACAGATTAACAATTATTATAAAATTATTAAAACATTTTTTTTTTCAGCCAGAACAAATACCTAAAGGTGAAAACGTGGTCGTAGCTAAATATATAGATAAACCGCTTTTAATTAATGGGCACAAGTGCGATCTCCGTCTCTATGTGTGTGTCACTTCCATAGACCCACTTCTTATTTATCTTTATGAGGAAGGCCTTGTAAGATTTGCAACGGTCAAATATGATAAGACCAACAAGAACCTGTGGAACCCGTGCATGCATCTGTGCAACTACAGCATTAACAAATATCACACGGATTATATTAAGTGAGTATTACTTTTTTCTTTTTTTTTATATACAACACAAAAAAGTATAGAAAACATATAATAACAGAAAGAATGTGTACAATGAATAACTTATCTTTAGTAAAAATCTATACCAAATACCCTTGAATGTAGGAGATGTTAAGAGAAACGATTCAGGTGCGTTATTTAAATATTACCTTAGTAATAATAAATCTACATGCAAATATACTTAATATTAGTCAATATAACTATAACAACAAACATATAAATATATACAATAACATAAAGAAGTTGAAAAAGAAAAAAAATAAATAATAAAGAAAAAGACATCACTATCAATGTGAGAAGGACCTTGTGAGAATTGCTTAATCAAATATGATAAAACTAATACAGCAATAAATAACAATAGCTATAAATTGTTCTCCTCATTTCGCCGAATTTTCGGGGTATTCTAAGGAAAATTCTAATAAAAAAGTGTTAATGTTATATGTTGAAATCGTTAATAGCTTATGTATGGAGGAACTGTTGACTGGCCAGTCGTGGCGCAGCGGCACAAAATGTGACTGTAAAACTGACTGGTTGTGGGTTCGATCCCCACTCGAGGAGATGAAAAAATTATTTAAATTTATATTTTCTTTTCTTCGCTCTGGTGTCGAGGCAAACACGCAATGCCTTCAGAATTCGGCAGAAAGTGGGGAACGGAGTGTCTTAACACTATGTTGCCTCTGCCTATCCTGCTGTTTACGGGATACAGCTCACGCTCATCAAAAAGATCTCATCTCATCAAAAACACTTCACAGCTGATGTTTTTTTGATGAGACTAAAAATGAAAAATAAATTGACTCGTATTAAAAAATGAAATGAAACATTGAACCCTCTCCCAGGTGCGAGGACCCCAACGCCGGCAACATCGGGCACAAGTGGACGCTGTCGGCGCTGCTGCGGCACCTGCGCAAGCAGGGCCGCGACACCGCCGCGCTCATGGCCGCCGTGGAGGACCTCGTCGTCAAGAGCATCCTGTCCTCCGCGCAGACCATCGCCGCGGCCGCCAGGGTCTTCGTGCCGGGACAGTTTAATTGTTTTGGTAACATCCTTTTTCTTAAGAGACTTATAAAATATTCGAGTGTGTGTTCAGTGCCTTCGACTTTTGACCCTAGTATAAGTCCAAGTCACCGATTTTAAGGCGCTTTAACAATGAATTTAAACCATTTATGAAATGTAGCTGTGGACAGACATGTTCATATAAACGTTGTTTCTTTTAAGGGGCAATTTTTTTGTTAGTTAAATTTTTGGGATGGCCACCAACTATTTTGGAATGGGCACAACTCACCCGACCCCCCTATTCCTACGCTAAAGGCTTTAAGGCTCATCTCCACTTTTCAAGTTCCTGACGACATCGATATTACATTATTGATTATTAAAAATATTTTTCTCTGAAAAGATTTAAAATAGTACTTACAAATAGTTTACATTGAGGCCGGTCGTGGCGCAGCGGCACGAGGTGTGACTGCAAAACCGACTGGTTCTGGGTTCGATTCCCACTCGAGGAGATGAAATATTTACTTAAATTTATATTTCCATTTCTTCGCTCTGGTGTCGAGGTTAAGCGCGGCGTTGAGTTCTGCCCCTCAACACGCAATGCCTCCAGAATTCGGCAGAAAGTGGGGAACGGAGTGTCTTATAAGACACTAGGTTCCCTCTGCCTACCCTGCTGTGTGCGGGATACAGCGTGAAGCTAATTTAATTTTTTTTTTTTTAAATAGTTTACAATTAAATATATTAAAATACATTATGAAATACTGTTTTTGTTACAGAATTATTTGGATATGACATCCTAATAGATGACACATTGAAGCCTTGGTTACTAGAGATCAACTTATCGCCTAGGTATTTATAGATTATTATAATACTACAATTACTGTATACTTTTCTTCTTCTTATAGAAGCCAGTCGTGGCGCAGGGGCACGAAATGTGACTGTAAAAGCGACTGGCTGTGGGTCTGATCCCCACTCGGCGAAATGAAATATTTATTAAAATGTATATGTCCATTTCTTCGCTCTAGTGTCGAGGCAAAGAGTGGGGCGTTGAGTTCCGCCACTCAACACGCAATGCCTCCAGAATTCGCGGGGAAAGTGGGGAACGAAGTGTCTTAACACTAGTTTCTACTCAAAAAACTGATTTTTGATTTGATTTATTTACTGTATAGTTCACTATAATTGAGTCGTGACGCAGAGGCGCAAGCGTGTGACTGTGAATCGGTGGAATGATATGTTTCATATTTTCATTACCTAGCTCTGATAACCAGGCGAAGCGCAGTGTTGAGTTCCACCATTTAGCACACAATCCCTTTGAGAATTCGACAGAAAGTTGAGAACGAAAGTATCCTTAGGCTAAGTTCCCAGGTTCCTTATGACTACCCTGCTATGTGCGGGATATAGCGTAAAGCTAAAAAATATATAAAATAATAATACTATAATAATTTTAAATAAACTTCCATATCATAATATATTTTAACGTAGACACTTTACTGATTATCTGATTTCTTAATGTTGCCAGCCTTTACTTTCGATAATAATTATTTTTATTACACCACACTAACAAAAAAAATCCAAACAGTTAAAATAAAAGAAACGAATTATGCTGACATAGATAATTAATTAATTATTATCAACATATTTTTTTTAATTTCTTCCCAGTTTAGCCTGTGAAAGTCCACTCGACGCCCGTGTGAAGTCCGCTTTATTAGCGGATACTTTGACACTAGTGGGGTTGCCAGCTATACCCATGTCGAAGAACGAAGCCTCCCCGCAGACTAACTCGCTGAAAATGAGGATTGGAGCTGTAAGTGTTTATTGTTGTTTAACTTGATTTTTTTTTCTCTTCTCAGTTTAGTCTACTCGACGCCCGTGTAAAGTCCGCTTTATACCAGCCCTTCTAGTGTCGATGTAATCGTTAAGATACGTTTATATTAGTGAAGTTGTGCCAGCTACATTTTTGGCTTCCATGTCAGACAAATTTACTTAAGAATTGGAGGTGTAATTTTTTAAATGTTTCTGAATATTTTTGTGCTTCTTTCCCTTCCTTTTCTTCAGCTTCACGCTGTATCCCGCGTTTAGCAAAGCAGGTAGGAGGAAGTGTGTGTGTAGGAAGGGCATTGCGTGTTTGTACCCCTGCACCACGACTGGTCTCTTGTTAATTTTCCATTAATTTATCCTATTCATCCTTCATGTATCACCTGTACTTATAGCTTATGCTCTGTGTTATTTTTTTTGTACAGTGTCGGAGAGTCCACTCAGCAGAAAACACCTGCATACGCACCAAGACAACCAGTGGAGGTGTTGCAGGTGTGGGTGGTATTGGAGCTGTCTCAGGTGGTCTCACGGGGGAGGAGATGCGCACAGTACGTGCAGTTCGTGCGCAGTATGCACGTCGCGGTGGATTCGTGAGAATCTTCCCCAGTCAGAACTCTTGGCAGAAGTACTCGCAGTATTTAGGTAAATAAATATGTTTTTTTTTCTGTAGATGTATGGTTTCCTTTGCAATTAAATAAGTAAAAATATCTTCTTCTCAAAATTTTACATTGTCAGCCAAAAAAAAATTAAGGTTGAATTATAGAATGATGATTTTTTCTAAGCTTGACACTGCGCCCGTTAGGCAAGGAGGTTGAGAGAGACCTATTGTTCAAACACTCCTTCACTCTACGAGAGAACGAGGAGTTGAAAAAAAAATATTTCTCTGGAACCCACAACCGTCGCATTTACGATCAGACATTATTGCACAACACCCTCGATAACGTTTCATAACTTTTTTAACATTTTTAAAGTGTTATTTCACACTTAGAAAAGAAAAATACTTATTAGATAGAAGAAAACGTAGAAGAAGATAGAAAATGTATAAAAAATCCGAACCTCGTAGTCGGTTTCCAGGCGGCACGGGTTCTAGTTCCGCTAATATACGTTTCTTCGTTCTGAATAAGTTTCATAACTTATTTTTGACGTTTTATAAACAAAAGAAAACAATAACCCCCAGACCCGGTAACCGGCATCCCGGTGTGCTCGACGTCTCTCAACAACAACGCGCCCTACAGCGTGGTGCAGCACAACTACAACCTGCTGGTGCACGCGCACGTGCTGCCGCACTTCAAGCACGCGCACGCGCACGCGGGTGCTAGTGCCAGTCCTGCGTCACCGCCGGATGCGCCTCAGAGGTACTGGGATGGGACGTCACACGTTTTACAATTTGGTGGTGGTTTGAAATAACCAATGAAGTGGAACAGTAAAACATGATTTATTGATTTTGGACTTACGATATTTATAAGTTATAGAAATGAGAGAATTGATCATTTTCATGACTAAAACAATGAATTTTATTTGCAAATATTATGTATCACTTGCGAAAATCAAACGTTTAATCCTGTTACCCGTTGTTTTTTATCGTGAGAAAATACTTACGGGTATTCCGCCCGTATGGTGACTTGAGCGGGTTATGTAGTAACTCATGGATCGGCGAATGTAGGACGTTTATACCACCAACTAAAACGTAACGGTGCTCGACCGCCACATGCCGGGCCTACAGAAGCCAAAGGATTTTCTTTGTAACCTAGATGTCGTTTTACCCAAATGAAACTCACAACTGTCGCGTGTACTGCACGACCTGTGAATCTTTAATCGAAAAAGAAACTTTACACCAAAACCAAACCTAATTAAAATTAAATATTTATCTTCTTGCCCACAGGCTAAAACGCTACGAAACAGTGTGCATAACGGGCGCCGCGCCCGCCGTGCAGATCTGCGAGGCGTCCCCGCCGCCGCAGCCGCCGCGCGACGCGCGCCGCGCCAAGGACCTGGTCAAGCAGCAGCTGGCCGACGGCATGCGGCTTACGTTAGTATTGAGCTTCATTACCTTTTTTATGATAATCGATTTAGATGTCGAAACTTTGGACCCCATGTAATATTAAACGAGTCAAGGATTTAGTAAAGCAATAGTGGACTGTTCACATAGTACTTAAAATGTTGCATTTGGTCGGTTGATTCGGTTAATCATATATTAGAAAGTTTACCGATTCAGATATTGGAAACTTTCCCACGTCACAAACCCCCACAGAAGACAAAACAAGCCAAGCACTTACTGAATCAGTAGCTAGCTTATAGTATAACACTTACGTTAATTAATATTGGTTTCAATTAGATAATCAACCTCCGGACCAAATATTAGTAACTTTACTCCCATCCACAAGCACCACGAAATGTCATCTGTTATAACAGCAACAAATACCTGGCAACAATACCACCTGCGGGAGAAACCACCGAAATATCCACACATAGCGGCCTACAGCATGATACATGGCTTTGTGGAAAGAGTAAACAAATGAAGAAAACAGCACGCCCAGGTACAGAACATCTTCTGACGACCCAATCAAATAAATGACTATGGTCTATGGCCAAAACTTTAAAATCCTAGAAGGATGATTAACCCCAGTACCGACTGGGAGGCACCAGAAATAGAATTGCTCAACGGAGTTCCTGGCTGCGGGAAATCCATCCAGGGTTCAATCGCCTTTAACCCCTAACGACCTGATCGCAACTACAACTACTAAGGCAGCGGAGTACTTAGGAAATAAAATCACCTTCTAAGATCCAAGATCAATTCAATTCCGAACAATCGCTTCAATCCTAGTAAATAGTTCCAAAAGTAGACCATTTTGCGGCAATCGTAATAGCGACCAAACTCACAAGGGCCAAAACTTTCAAGCTTATCTGGTATATAAATTAGTTATCCCAATGACAGGCTAAACCTCTTCAAGATGTATTATATCGACTCAAACCTCATGACTTCCATCAGACAAAAGTTCTCAAGATCCCTTAGAGGTCCACTGGACGTGACGTGCGCTCTCATCAAGGTTTACAATAGAATATTTACAGCTCAACTGAAGACTCGCTCCCTGAAAAGATCTAAAATCACAAGTGCATCTATCTTTGCGGACACCTCAAACAACTTATACTTATACTTGGGCCAAACACATTATCTATTACGGATACGGGAGAGGAAACAACTCAAGCATACTTACCAATCAATGGATCTCAGGGTTTAACATATGAGTCTGTAGTCATCATTCAGTCAAAATCAATTGAGAGTGCCATACACGAGACAGTATACCACACGCTGCTGTTGCGATCACTAGGCACAGAAATGAATGCACGTACTACACTGACGCCGAAAAAGACGCCGTCGGCAAGTTCATCCGTGGAGCTACTGAATCTCCAGTCACCGATATAATAGTCTGTAACCTAAAGATGGCTATCTCTCATAGAGACCGGGAGGTGATAAACAAATTAAGATGAAACATCGATTATAGAATCCAAAACAAGGCAACGCCACCATAATAGATCAGCCAAAGCAAATCAAATCTTCCCAAACAAGACTTATCTCACGGACTAGACAACAACAAACCTAGACATATTAATTAATGGACTCCTTTAGACTACACATTCAATATTCTCAAATCGTAATAAAACTTTAAAATGAGGGCTCCTCTAGCCTTCCTCCATTCATTTTTGTAGTTAGATTCTCTTCTTTCAATACAAAAGCAGTTGTGTAAAAGAGTATACTAAAATAATATCAAATAAGTGAAAATCACAAAAAAGAGTAGAAAATGGCATATCGACAAATTTCCGTGGTGTGTGTTGTTTTATTTAATAATTAGGTTCCGTGTCGTGCGCAGGACGGGCGAGATGCGGCGCGCGTTCGGGCTGTACCTGACGCACGTGCTGAAGCGCGTGTCGTCGCCGAGCAACGAGCTGGGCGCGCAGCACGCCGCGCTCGTGCTGCGCTTCCTGCGCCGCGCCTCCGCCTCGCTGCGCATGCCTTACAATGTAAAGGTGACCTCCCCCCACGCCCGCACACACCCCCACCACCCCCTCACCCCTGCACGCACACATTGAACTATTACAAACGTGGACCCTCATTTAAATATAAGATAGTATTTAAAACTTGCAGTGTGCTGTATACACAGAAAGCTATATTCGAGACTTATTATAGCTGGTTTAAATAAATATTTTTTAAATTAAATATATTGTATTTGTAACATTTCAATTTTTTTGGGAAAAAAAATGTAAGGAAACAAAACTTCAAATAATGATATCGCTCTCCAGGGACCACCAGCTAAGATGTGCGACAAGGACAAGTGCGCGGTCATCGCCAAGCAACTTAACGACTTCCTCTACATGTACTACCGGGAGACAGACTTGTATACGGATAGCGAGGACAGGACCGGTTGTGTCTCTAACATACATTTTGCACAGTTCTTGTATTCCGCCAGGTTGGTAGTGTGTATAATCAAAAAAATTACAATCTATAGTGAATAAATAAATCAGCTTCACGCTGTATCCCGCACACAGCAGGGTAGGCAGAGCTCTTCTTATATGTACATAGAAAGGTATACAGAGATATTATTCTATACTTAGAAACTTGATAGAATTGTCTTAATACCCTCACTTAATATTATAATGTCACAGCCACAGTAAAGCAGACCTAGAGACTGCTGAGGCTACTACTCCTCTCATACTTGTTGAATTTAGTTTATAGAGTTTTTATTTAAAAATTAAAAATAAAATTAAATCAACTTCACTCTGTATCCCGCACACATCAGGGTAGGCAGAGGGAATCTAGTGTTAAGACACTCCGTTCCTCACTTTCTGCGAATTTCGGAGGCATTGCATATTGAGTGGCAGAACTCAACGCTGCGCTTTGCTTCGACACCAGAGCGAAGAAATGGAAATATAAATTTAAGTAAATATTTCATCTCCTCGAATGAGGATCGAACCTACGATCGGTTTTATAGTCACGCTTTGTGCCCCTGCGCCACGACTGGCATCTTTATTTATATTAACAAAATAGCTAGACTCACTTATTTAAGTAATAATATAAGTACCTCAACACAATGTCACTCATACAGCGATGCTGAATGTGGTTGCCTGGGGAATGTGCTGCTCCTCCTCTTCTGGATGGACTTTAATTTATAGATTCAATATTAATTTCAAAAAAAGATATTTACAAAATGTTTTTATTTCCAAAAACCTAATGAAGTTCTCATACATACACAAAATTATCTATTAACTACTCTTCATTGTATTATTAAATTCAAAATTAATTTGAATAATATATGGTGAGGCGGACCTCAAAAACTTTCTCCTCGTCTCCGTGGAAAGCCATATAGTCCATATTATTTATTTATCATAAGTCCAAAATCTTCATTTTTTTTAAACACTCAATATGTGACCCTGGACAGTGAGGCGGATCTCGAGGACGTGCTGCTGCTGCTGCTGCGCATGGAGAACTACGTGGCCACGTTCCTGGGCGACGGGCGCAGCGCGCTGTGCGTGGACGTGCCGCCGGAGCGCCGCGCGCCGCCCGAGCCCGGCGCCGCGCCCGCGCGCCACACGCTGCTGCGCCACCTCGCGCAGCTCAAGCACCTCAACTGCAGGAGGTACAGGTGGGTACTACTACGTCAGGCGCGTTGTACACTCGAGCACGGACAACTACGTGGCCACGTTCCTGGGCGAC
>JAATLQ010029595.1:0-50384 GCA_013421005.1 Heliconius erato x Heliconius himera | reverse complement strand
CAGAACAGAGAAAATAGCTTTAGAATATTCCGTTTTCAGAATAAAAAAATGAAAACAATATAAATACAAGTATAATAAATTCCCAGAGTCACCAATCAAATCCACCACCACTACAAAAACGTTTAAAGACATATAATGTCCCATTGAGTCTGATCAATCCACACACATTTTTTTGACAAAAATGAGTAGATTTTTATGGGGAAAGTTTCCAAATCGACTAATTTAAAAAAAAAACAAACTTTCTCAAATCCACCAACACCAAAATAACACAGTACTATTAATAATAATGGTTCCACAATAGCGTTGTGGAGGGTCAATTAACGAGTTAATAACCTCGGGCAAATCCAGTTGCGCCAATTGTAGCGGGATCAGTTGAGATGAACACTTGGTGTAATTTCTTGAGAAACGCTTTATTGCTTCTTCAAAATTACCAATGAAACTCGTTTGATAAACGGGCTTTTATTAAGCAGTTTATTATAGTACGTAGGTACAGTACGGTCGACAAGTTGTGGCTCCTGTCGAGTACTTTAGAACTTTTGCGTATTGTTCTCGCGGAAGGAAAGTGATTATAAGTAAGGAAATCTTCTAAAGTTAAGAACGCGCAGGCATCTGTAGTAAGTTTCAAGACGACCATGACTCGTCGGCCGTACTATACATTGCTGTTGATCGCTTTAGATATAATTAATTATCATCATCTATGATATCTATTACTTTCAATGGCGAAGTTTATCAAAATTGCCGTTTTATCAAAGATAATTTCACCTACTTTAATTCGCAATCGTAAAATTTTGTTAAGTATTTTATGATGATAAGATAGTGAAGTCAGTTTTGAAATACACTTGGTTTGTTCTAGTCAAGTGATACTTTTTTTTTTGTTAATATTTGATGTTTTAAAGTTCGTTGCAGTGATTTTTTTTGTTATTGAATTTTGATTGTTTATATTAAATGTTACACAATGAGACTCAACTGCTTTCGTTCCAGTTCAGATGGTCAGTATATTATGGTTAGAAATATGCGGGAGCCTTGTAAATACTGTTTTTGAATAAAACTAAATATATTATTACTTTATCGACAAGTATATATATATATATATATAAACATATCATATATGGTAGGCAAAGGGTTTGCTCCAAAGTCATTTATCATGTATAATGAATTACGAAGATTTTTTACACTACAGTAAAAAAAAGGTTATGTTTTTTTTACATAACCTTAATTATAACTAAAACAGAATTTGAAGTGGAGAAGGAAATGATTTATTTATATACTATAAAATAATTCATAAAATCTCAAAAGAATAGCTAAATAAGATTCCTTTCTTACATATTTCAGGTCAATTGTCGCTGGAGGCTGAGAAAACATGGCTTCAGTGCGAATGCGACCGCTGGGGCAACAAGTTCAATTTAGAAGGTAAGGAAGCCTTACAGACTAACACCACTACACTAATCTGACGATGTCACACATTGTGACACACTTAAGAATTTTATCTTGTATCTTATATATGTTGAGGCCAGTGACTGTAAACAGACTGGTTGTGGGTTCTATTCCTACTTGATGAAATATTTATTTAAAATGTATATTTCCATTTCTTCGTTCTGGTGTCTTTGACACCAGAACGAAGAAGAAAGGGGAATGCCAAGTTGCACCGCTCAACATGCAATGGCTCCAGGTTCCCTCTGTCCACCCTGCTGTGTGCAGGATACAGTGTGAAGCTGATTTTTGATTTATTTTCTATATCTTTGTTTACTTTTTTCTTCATAGTGATGTGACCTACATATAATAGGTTAGGAGAATGTAGTGTGAAGACACTGCCTTGTCCACTTTCTGGTTTCTATAATTGTAATTTAATACTTATTGATTTAATTCAAAATAGGCACAAAGACAGGCAATGAGGCAGAACTCAATGCTGGACTTTTACAAAATTTGGAAAATGAAAATAATTTATTTTTCCCAGTGAGGATTGACTTTGTTAGTTCGATCCTCACTGGGATACATTGTGTTTACATTCAGATACTATCCCATATCCTGCGATCCTGCCTCTTTGTTTACTTTTGGAAGAAATTTAGAAATTTATAATTTCTGCCTAGGTTGGATTTAAAAGACTAAGTTTTTTTTTTACTTACAAATATTCAAATATAATATATAAGTTTAAATACAATATTAGAAAAACATATTGTGTTATTTTGAACGATTATTAATTTTATTATTTCATTTTGTATTTACAATTACCCACACAATTAGTAACATATTAAAAATAATTCATATAATTATTTACAAATAAAATTTAAAATAGTTTATTTAAATATTATAATGAGACAGTACCTTAAATAGAATAATATTTCCACAGGTCCACAACATTTAAGTTCTTAAAGTCAAGTTTGTTAAGTTATTGATATAAGTTATGTTTCGGTGAGTCCTGTGTTTTGTGCGTATATAAATAATATCACAGTTTACTGTAGATTTTTGTTACACTTTAGCTTAATAGGGCCTTTTACATTGGTAGCACATTTAACAATAATATTTATTAATTACTATCAAAAATAGTTATATTGAAATATATTTATATGTACATTGATATATTATTATTTTCTATATAAAAATAACATTGGGCTAGCACTGTTACAGTTATTTTGATAATTTTGCAACATTAAATTCACACTTTTTAATATTGATAAGTTTGTAGTTAAAACCACTGTACTAAAATAAATGTGTTTAAATTATTATATTATAAAATAAAATATATTGTCATTTTAGGTATTTAAAAAAAAATAGCGTATTCTATGAAAGAAACTAATTAAATATGCATATGTTTATATGAACTATGTTATCGAGTAACTGGTCTATTATAATTTCAAAAATGATTTTCATATTATGTTAATAATATGCCATCTCGTTGAAAAAAATTTCGCTGTGGCTTCATTTTCTTATTTTTTTTTTGTATACTTCTTCTTCATCTGATAATCTAGTCTTCAAAATGTTCAATCCTATGATTATTATATCATACGTTACGGTCAGGTTGCAATGCCGCCAGAATTTGCTGAAAAGTTAGCAATGGAAGTGTCTTAATGGAAACCAAAACGTTAACACAAGGTTCCCATGGTCCATTTGTCTAACCTGCTACGTTCAGGCATATAGGTAAAGCTAAAAAAGTAAAATTTTAACAAAAACTAATTTGTTTTCAGAGGCTATAGCGAAAAAAAATACTAGTGATATTTTTTTCATAAATAATACTGATATTTATGTAAAATATTGATATGTATGTAAAATTATATCTCTATTAAGTCTAATAAGGATAGCTCAAAGACAACATGGTGAACTTGACTGATTGTTTTTCTTTATTTTTTCTGAATAATCATTTCTTCGCCGTAAGATCGTGCGTCGGCTTGTTCCCATGTCATCTATTGGTGCCTACTATCAAAATGGTGGTTTGAGGTTTGAGGACCAGGCTCCATGGTCACAAAACGTGACAAAAAAATCTTCTGATCTTGGTACTTTTTCATAAGGATTCTTTGAATATTCCCATATGAGATCCTTGTGATCTCATGCCTGATATTCAGTCACTTTTCGATCTGCTAATACAATTTCTTCAACTTTTTTACATTATCTTCATTGAGGGATGTGGATGGAGGTTCTTCACTATATTCGTTTTCCGTCAATATTCTTCGGAACTTAAACTCATTGGCTCAGCGTCCAACGTGGATCGTGGTCTATTTAATTGATTATTTTTCCTGAACTAGTAAATATCCTAGACGACTAGAGGACATTTTATTTTTATTTTTGTGTGCCTTAGAAATAACTGATTATAATATCTTTTGAATCACCCTTAGCGCAGTTAACTTTAGGGCGGCCACGACTCTTTGACTGTTTTGTACCTATAACGACTTCAGTGTAGCATAGTCAAAAGTGAAAAAAATGTTGAGTACTTGAAATTTCCAGGTCTATCCAAATCGGAGGAGTGCCAGTCGATGCCGGCGCTGGTGGGCGCGGCGGGCGCGGCGGGCGGCGGCGCCGGACTCGGCATCATCCCCGAGCACAGCCTGCTCGACTCCTGCACGCGCCTCTCCATCTCACTAGAAGAGAGCGTCTTCAAGGTGAGGATCATGTAAACCACCAGGAGTTCCAGTAGACCGATGGGCTTGTGAGGGCCATACAATTGCCGATTTGTTGCCGCCCTGATGTTAGCTGTAGATGATTTGGCTTCAATATTTTTCTAACTTTTGAGTTTTGAGCTACTTCTCGTTTATCTTACTTTTGAGTTACTTTCCGAGTGTATAATACGCAGAAGCTCAAAAAGCCAATTTCAAGCCAGCCACGACTCATCGTAGATACTGTAGGTCACAAGTTTAGGGGGAGGGAGGAGTTCGGTTATCAATTTAGTGTGACAAGGTGTAGGAAAGGGTCGTAAATTCGACATCATATTTCAAAATATTTACACATACATATCTTTGGAACTGCTGTTCTAATTTAACACTTTCTAGGTGTAAAGTGACCACGTGTAACAAAAACCGGGGCGTGGTTAAAAGTTGTGTGTAAATCATGTAAATACCAGTATTATGTTATTCTAACATTTTTTGAATAAATTCCAGGTATCAGTCAGTTCATCATCACAATCATCACGCAGCAATTCCAGCCCGCATATGACTTTAGAAGAACTTCGCGCTATTAATAAATATGCGGAAAGTACTAAAAGTCTCTCCTATTTGCCACAGGTAAAGTGATTTTTTTGTTTTTATTTTATTGTTTTTCCTGATTTTTCTATAGTTCAACGGTCCTAAGATTTTACACTGATTGAACACTTTTTTTCTTAATATATATATTATGACTATCTTTTTTAATGGAAATAGTGAAAACTTAACATGCCTAAACGATTTATAATATTCATATACTTTGAACCGTAGATATACGCGCGTGTATTTGTGTGCTAAAGAAATCATATCATCAATACGGTTTCCTTCGTCTTATTAATTTTCTTAATTAATTATTTTTTAAATCTCACCTCCTAAAAAGTTCAATTATAAACAAAGCTTACGTTATCTTTGGAGATAATAATGACGTGGTATAATTTTTAATTAAATTATTTTACTTTTTTGGGGGCGTTTAATATAATATAAAAAAGAAAACACCAATCTTTATTTCATCAGTACATACTACATACGCTAGCGACCTCCACACATATGCGTGTTTTTTAGTATAATAAATTATATATTTTTTTTATTATTTAATAAAATCCTCCTTGAAATTTCAGAATTTCCAAAATTTAACTAAATAAATCTACATTAAGACATTATTATATCAAGCCAGTATTATTGATATTTGCGTTTCATCTGACACGTTTTTAAATTAAAATAGTCGGGATATGTATCGATAATTATTACCAATTTTCTATAATAATTGGATTCTGTTATATATATATCAAAATTTGATGCATATAAAAATATATATGTTTGAATTCTAGCGCACACTAAAGGATTGGTTGTTGTTTAAGAAATGGTGACGAGTTTTTGATTTGTAGCCACCTGTAGTAAACCCGACGATTTTGTCGTAACTTGCCTACTTGTTTCCTGTTTCATAAGCATGAACCACTGATTAATTTTTTTTTTTTAAATAAATAAATGCGTTTTCCAAATATTAATGTTAATATTTTTTCTAGTTAAAAATTTAAGCTTTTACTTTCAATGTATTTTTTAAATAGGGTAAGTAATTTAACATTTTAATTTTAAATTAATTAGTAATACATAAATGAAAAGACATTGTCCGAAGATTTCAAAAGTGCTTGTAAAAATCTATTTGAATTTATAAAGAATATTTGATTTTGAATAGAGATTAATTTTTGATATTATATCGTTGTACGTTAATATTTTTCTAAAGAAAATGAACAGACTGATCTATTTTAAATTTATATGTAATATTGTAGGTATTATTAAGTTTTTATAAAATTGATTATGCAGTGGTTCATGCTCATTTGTTGCATGAATGATATATTCTTACTTGAAGGTACTTAGGGCGACTTGTGACCGTTTTATAGTTTACTTTATTAAAAATGTGTGAAAAAATAATTACGGCTTAATAGATGCTATATATTTTTATTATCTGACATTTTTTGTATGGTATTTAAAAAAAGAGAAATAAACATTAGAATAAAATTTGTATTAAGTTTCTACTAAACAAAAAGCATTGTCAATTTGCGGTTGTGTTTTTTTCAATAAAATTAAATATATTTTTAATATAATATTACTGATTTTTCGATAGTAATGGTATTGTATTTGTGTAATGACTAATTATAAATGATTAACTCACTAATGTTCCTAACATGTTTCATTTTTTTAATTAATTAAAGCTAATCCATTATAAAACAGTATTTTACTTTTAAGGTGGGTAGTTGTAAATAAATTTTTATTCGAATAATAATTTTTGAAACGTTTTTTAGAAATCTATAAATATAGATTATGCCTAATATTAAATATACATTGTAAATAACAAAGGGTATTTGGGATTCTATATTGTATTTCACTGTAAATAAAGCTCGGTTAGAAGTATAAACAACTTTATTATTATGTTTTTTATCTTGTTACTCCTTTGAAAATAAAAAAAAAGGACTTGTTGTAGTATTATGTAGGGGAGACCTCGGTAAACCTTAAAAATACAGTATCACAAATAGTTGTATAATCAAAGGAGTTAATGGCAGAAGGCAAAGTGAAAGAAATATTAAGATAGTATTCTTTAACTATCTCTAATTACTCAGAACAGCTTTGCAAAAATTTTTAAATAAAAAAATAATAATATACATTTGTAACATGGTGTTACATGTTCATTTTTTGTAACTTAAATAAATATAAAGTTGTTTATATAAACCCGAGCGTACGGTGAGCACAAAGCGGTAGAGGGGTAAAACAGCGTAACTCGGCGGGTGCGCAGGTGCACGAGCGGCAGCGCGCGCGCATGCGGACGCGCTCCGAGTGGTTCCTGCAGCCCGCCGCCTCGCTGGACGCCCGCCCGCGCGCAAGTACGCCCCCCGACACCCCCGGCACCCCCCGGCCCCGCACCCCCGACACCCCCAACACCCCCCCGCGCCACCATCCCCCCTGCGCCCAGGAGAACAAGGCGATATACGTGCTGGTCGCGTGCCTAGAGTTTTTATTCTGATTCGGACATTGTGGATGAGACGGACGGTACTGTGTTCCAGTTGCAATATGGATACGTTTCCTTTTCGGCTTTTTTTGTTTTTATTTTTGTTTTCGGTTATGGATTTTAGGTTATGTTATTTGTTTATTTATTATTTTTATGTATTACTGGGTAATTAGATTTTTTGTTTTTTTTTCTATTTTATTTATTTATAAGGGTTGAGGGGTATGTTTAAGTAGATTTATAGTTAAGTTTGTTTGTATATGTTTATTTAATGTATATGTACATATCTAATTTTCACTTATTTATATATTTTTTATTTTATGTAGCCGAAAGGGAAATGCCTTCTATGCTTCCGTCACAGATAATGGGCTAAGGGGGTCGCTTTTCCTTACGCATGCGCACTGTTACCTTGTATGCATGCTTTGCACTATCTGTACGCATATGCTAAAATCATTCTAGATCTTTCTATAAACTTGTGGACTTGGGGTATTCGTTGTTTCTAGTTTTGGTTTATTTTATATAATCTAATCTAATAGTTGGTATATAATACAAACTAAGATATTCACAATGCACATATATACCATTGAAATTAAATTAAATTTATGATAGAGCCGTTTGTAATTTAATTTTTTTATATTATTTTAAATATTTTAAATTATTGTTTAATAGAATTTGATAAATACGTCATAGGTACAACATTAATTGCGTTTGTTATTTAGATTTTTATATATTTTTTTTAATAATAAATTATCAAAAAATAAAATTAGCTTAGATGAGGTAACTTTAAAGTGATTTTTTTATATGTAGAAATTGTCAGTCCCAATTGTACATAGTTTGTTTAGTTATTCAACAGCTTTCAATGTGATAACTAATTTTTTTTATCGTTTTACTTAGCTTTCTCTATTTATAAATTCGATATTTATAAAATCGATTTTGTAAATATAAAAACACAACGTGCTCATGACAGTGTGTACGCTTTTCTCGTTTTTCGATACTTCAGAGAATGCAAATATTGGCAAATGGCATGACGTTATTTCGTTATCTTTAATAATAATTGTTATTTTATCAGCGTTTGTTTCGATGTGCACGTTATTTATGTTATCAGTCTGTGTGGATTTAAATGTTATTTAAATTCCAAGACCAAAAGTTGCACTTAGAAACGTTATTTAGATTTTAATTGACATTAAATCGATATAATATATTTGACAGTTAAATGGCTAATTGACGATTTTAAGTGGAACTTCAACTTATTTAATGACATTCGTATTGGTATTGGAAAGTTTGAAAGATTTTTTTAATTTGAAACCCAATTGGGTGGTCCTATATCAATACGTGTCGTCAATTATATTTGTTCAATATATGTTACATTTATACTGATATTTATACAGATGTATATATATACAAATATGCACCCGTTACTTATACGGCAGTGATATATTGTATTTTAAATCTATTTGCTATCTGATTGTTTGAAATATCTGTATAAATGTATAAAAGCTCCGAGTGGAATGTATACATAACCCAACATGGTCCGCGCAGGCGGGTCGCGGCGGCGCTCGCGGCGCGCGCGCCTGTGCCGCGCCCTCACGCACTCCGACTCTGAGGTCCCGCTCGCTCTCCAGCCTCGTCAAGTGACCGCGTGACCCCCCTGACCCCCACGACCCCCACGACCCCCACTTGCCCGAGTGATGCGTTCACACACATTTATGCTCATCCATACCTAATCACACATACATACAAATCAACTCACACACACACATGTATGTGGCTATACATTTTAAATCTCACCCATTATAGCCCATAATCACATGTCCGTTAAATTGGAAAGTGACATTATTAAATTATATACATTTTATTTAATGTTTTTATTTCTTTAAACTTAGAGCGAAATTTTTTTGTAATGAAGTTTAACTATGAACTATAAAATTCCAAAACGATAAATACAATCAACTGTTCTTGGCGCGTAATATTATAAAGTATCTTTAATCTGTACAAAAGTATTGATTCACACACTCGTTTAAAATAATAATGTAGATTTTTTTTATTATGTCACTTATCCTATTGAACCGACGTTATTTTATTATAAATCACATATGTACTTTGATATTCTTAATTTATATGATTCGTTTTAATATATTTTTATATACATATGTATATTTAAATTTTAGTAAAAATATCCCGTTCTTTGGTTACAAATCTTTAACATGAGTTTATAAAAGAATATTCGATATAATTTCTTGTACTTTTGCTTATATAAAAATATATTGAAACGAATCATTCTTGAGATATTTTGTAATGTTATTCATAATAGAAATGCGAAATGAAAACTCCTGTATGAAACATTATCTTTGTGCCAAAACACTTTACACTCACATTAAAATAATTTAATTGTTATGATTATTCCTTATATGTAACCCACCAACAAATATTCAGCAACTCAACACATTAACCTACTTAACTATTTTTTTTATTAACTTTAGAACATGAAGAGTAATTTAAAGTATATAAAATTGTAATTTTTATGTTATAGAAAATTTCGTTAAGGTTCGGCAAAATAAGCTGAAAATAGAATTAATTTTCATACTATTCAGCTAAATTATAGTTAATTTTGGTAAAAAAACTAATTTTATAATGTTTTTGTTTGAGACTATTGGTTGAATTTTCATTTATGTTTATAAACAAATTTTCTATAACCTATAATCATAGTATACAATGGAGGCTTAGTTTTTATGTATGTGCTCTCTAAATTTTAATTGACTGTTTATATTTGTTTTCGATATTAGTGAAGTTCCAACTATCAGAAGAAAAACGAGTTGGTGATGTTATTAGGTTATAGGTGCTGTCAGCTAGTATATTTGGTATAAGCGTTCAAGCGCCTACAGAAATTTGAAAATTTTCCGTAATATGACAAATGGAAAACTTCAAATTTATTTAATATAAAAAAAAGTGATTGCGTTGACTTGTCAGTTTCTGTCAGGCCATAGATGGCATGCGAGAAACTCGATCTTGTCGCTGTATTCTTATCACAACTTTAATTATAATTTGGTTACTTTAAGAAATGATACATATAATGATTTATCATTATCGTCATTATACGCAACAGTCCATATCTGCCATCGTGCATTTACTCTCATCTATATTTTATGGGTATCTGTACTTTTTATATAAGATAAGCTTTATATCACTTGTGCCATCAAATTACATACCATTCAATGACAGTTACGAATTTTACATTTTTTAAAACATTTATTAAACATTCCTGTATATAAAATATGATTAAATAATTAATAAAAATAATAATTGTAGATTAATATGAAATAAAAAATAATTTGACTATATTATTAATACAGTTTAATACGAATATGTGCTAAAGTATTATATTAAATTATATACACTGCATTTTTCTCTACCTCGTTCATGTATTATTTTATTATACTTTTGCTCATTACTTTGTCATCACATAGAAAACCATTCTATATTGCCAATTTTTTTTTATACAGATTACTAATTTTAAATTGAAAAATATATTTTCTTCCGATTAAATAAGTAATTCAGTATGAATATTATTTTAATATAAAAGACTGACAGATATGAATTATTAATTGCACTTTTGTCTAATTACATATAGTGTTTCGAAATTTTACATTTTTTGTTTATTTATATATTATAGTACAAACGTATCACTTTCTTAGGACATTCAGTTAAAGAATGTACAAACAGTTCTTATATAATTTATAGGTGCTAGTTGATTGTGAAATCTCGTATACTAGGAATTATTCTTAATATTTTACCTTGGTAAATTAAAAAATATTTTAATTATAGATTTTTTGATAATATTTTGAATTAGCTTTTTGAATAGGCTGTCCTGTACTGTCTTAACTATTCAAAGATTTAGATTGTCTACAGAACTTATGTTTTTGTATGATATATAAAATATAGTTAAAGTAACTAATAAATACCCAGTTATTTTATGAAAAATAACTTATATAAGCTAGGCTTTGCAATGGTGCCAAGACAGGCGAAGTCATGTAAATATTTTTTCATATCATTCACATTCACTACTCACGAAGAGCACGCTTTTATATTTTTAAGATAGTTTAACATATATTTTTTTAATATGTTTTGAATTAGTTTCAATGCAAAATTAGTTAATTCTCTAAGTTACGTGTCTATGTGTACGATACGTTCTTTAAGATTAAAATGCCGATTGGCATTCTATCGACTTTTACTATAATGATAATATAGATATGATTTAAACTATATTTTTTTTGTATTAAAATCGTTACGTATTTAAACAATTATGATGCTATTATAGTTTACGGGCAGCTCAATATATTAGTGAATTCCTAGCGGTTGTGGCGTAGTAGGTTTACATGAAGACTTCTTGTGGCCCCATGTGAAGTACCTAATCATTCTTTTAGCATTTTGATAATATATATAATTATTTGTATGGACCGGTGTTGCCATATGTTGCTATTAATTTCTAGTGAATTTTAGTGCTAACTGGCCAATCAGTCAGTTGTTATTTAGTTTGAAGTTATAATTAATAAGTAGTTAATTTTTTTGTTTTAGTTATTGATTTTTTTTTGTTAACCTGCATCTGGCAACACCAAGGTGAGTTGAGCACACTCAAGCCGCTACGGCTTACGAGTGACCAAATTTTTGATAGAAGTTGAAATTTTTTCTTGGATTTTTTAAACGTCCAAGCTCCTGTGTTCATTGAATAATCTTAGGATAAATTTAATAGTTTTTTTTATTTTTATTATAATTATTATTATTAATAATAATAATAATTGTATTGATGTATAGATGAGTAGTGATTATAGTTAATATAATAAATATGTTTGTCGCTTTCGCCATTTTACGTATGTCGGAGACGTAAAATATAGCGATCGCGACAAATTTTTACAATTCTATGCCAACTATTTCTACTGCTATTTTTTATAAAGCGCGTCCTATTCGTTTTTACTTTCGAGTTTCGAGTATTATCTTTTATTATAGATTATAAATGTTGTACATTAAAGCTAAGTTATTGCAAGTCTTTGGGTACATTTGATTTTTTAATAAGACTGTTCTTAAATTGTATGTTTTTTTTTATTATTATTATTAACTCGAATATGTTATGTCTAATCATTCCACCGACTTTAGTATTGAGGCGTTTTTTTTTTGTGTGTATTAATTTCTGCTGAAAATATTAATTATTAATATTGTATTATATTAAGCGTAGATCTCGCAGCTTTAATGGCGTCACGAACAAATTGTTTTTTTTATTTTAGTTGTGTTTAGAACAAATTTTTGTTTTTTTTTGTATAATTATCAAGTTGACATGTTATTTTATTTGTAACTCGAGTTTATGAACAATGGACGATAAAGGTATGGTGGTAGCGAAAATTATTGAAGTCCATTTTTTTTCTTTATACTGTATTGTATTGTATTGTTAGTTGTAATTTATTTTAGAGTATTTGTACTATGGTATTCGCTTTTGTGAATTAAGTTGTATTAAATTGTCACATTATATTTGCACATTTTCTATACAAATTATAAAGAATTACACGAGAATAAAGATTATACGGAATATATACTGGATTTTATTTATTTTCGATTATTTTTAATTTCTATTATAATTTTAAAATATTATTTTCTATTTATTCCACTTGAATATATTCCCATTACTGACATTATAATACTGACATTATACATTTATGGACAATGACAAATAAGTTTGTAAGTCCATCTGTTTTAATAATCATGAAATAAAGTGAATTATTATTTTAAATACAAGTAAATTGGGAGAATATATAAAAATAAAAAAACGAAAGTGTTTCATATTTGTTTATTAGTACCAATTTAGTAACAAAGTATATAAATATGCTTATACTATTACTTGGTCTCATTCTATATATAAAAATATTGCACTTGAACTATAGTTAAAAAGTAACTTGTTTATAGTAATTTGGAATGTAACAATATGGCGACAGGTTTAGAACCTGACTATTTTTATATAATATATATATGTGTAAATTCAATAACTTATATTTATTTAGAAAACGTATAAAAATTTGAACGTAGCGGGACTCAAACCCAAACCTAAAAAAAAAAAATACTTTTTCTAAAAAGTATTTTCCTTTCCTAAGTGTGGAATAACAATTTAAAAAAAAATTGTAAAAATTTTCCTACAGAGATGCTAACAACGTAAGTAAGTTGTGTAAGTAACAAGTGGACAAAAATTTCGACGTATTGGTTCAAGTCCCGCTCGTTCAAATTTTTATACGTTTTCTAAATAAGTATTTTTTTTCCTAAGTGTGGAATAACACTTTAAAAAAATGTTAAAATCTTATATTTATATGTGTTTCCATTAATAACATTACATTGTATGTAATGTAGCTTCAGGCTTTATCCTACATATCAAAGTAAAAAGGGAGAGCCCAGTGTCCAGACACTCCATTCCCCCCTTCCGTCCGAATTCGAGACATTGCGTTAATTTTTATTAATATAAAAAAAATGTATAGTGTATGTAAATACAATTAGATGTCAAACATAAAAATACGTTTACAAGTTAAGTTATCCACATGATAATGTAATTTCACTGTTTATCATATATATATTTTTTTGATGTTTTGACTATAAGATGTTATTATACATTAGTAATATGTATAGAGGGTGGAAGAGGCAGCGCTCCTTTTACGGAAACAGCATATAGGCAAAAATATTTCAAACCCATACCTAAAGAAATTAATCAAGATAACTCAACAGTTTAGACAGAGTAGGGTTTTTGTTCATTTCACGATGTTTATCCATGCCTGTATTTTGTGTGAAAATGACAATTTATTATTTATTTTGTTTGATTTTTTTTTTAATTTAATAAATTTTTGGGGAAAAAAATAAATAATTGTATTGGGCTTTTATGGAGTAGTTAAATTTACGGTTTCATTTAATGTGGTGCTGACACTTCCATCCTGTATAAAATAGTCTAAGGTATACAACTTCCATTGGCTATACCTTCATGGATGGACCTTTCACTTGTCTTCCTTTCACATAAACTTCTTTTATATTTCTGTCGTCGCCCATATAAACGAATCGTTGCACTTTCTCTAATAAAACTTCCTCATTTTGCGCTATAGAGTAATCGTATTCATCAATAGGTCCATCTTTTGCATATACATCTATGAGGAGTGCATCGAACTGCTTGCCAATCTCAAAACTACCGATTTCCTTATTTAAATGCAAAGCTGTAAAGAGGATTTATATGTATAGTTAAAATGCAGTTGGCAGAAACCTGATTGTCAGAGATTTTTGTGGGTTCATATTTGTGGGTTCATATAATTAATATTATGATCAATTTTAATATTATGGTTCAAATATATAGTAAAATATAAGTTTTTTTCTGTTAAGTTTAATCGTAAATAACATTTTAAACTTAATTGGCAGTCTACATTAACGATTTACAAAATTTCAAATGAAATCTGTAACTATTTCTAGAATTTTGCAAAGCTTTTACGCTTCTGTGCAATATTGTCTCTCTAGTGAGTATGGAACCCACAACCGTCACGGTTACGTGTGCTACGACAGCTACAATAGTAATAATAACAAACCTTCAGCGCCACCTAGCGTCGCCAAATACAAAGCTTCTTTCCAGTTCAAAGCAGATTCCTTGGCGCCTAACAAGTTCAAATGTTCGGACACGTCCATTGTCCTTCTGATTGCATCTAGTATACTTGCATTATCACCGCCCGATACATCTGTAGGATATAATATAAAAAGTATAAAAAAAGATATAATTAGTAAAATTTCTGGGATGGCCTATGACAACTATAAAAAGAAAAATTCTACTTAGAGTATAACAAATGTATTATAAAATCAACAAAAAAAAATATATAATAAAATGAACTCACCAGTACCAAGTCCCACTTTAACATTGCTATCAAGTAACTTCCTGACAGGACATAGGCCGGACTTCAGCCTTGTATTGGAAGCGGGGCAGTGTGCCACACCTACACCTTTAGATGAGAATAATTTCATTTCCTTCTTGTTCAGGTAAATCGCATGCGCCATTATGCACTAAAAATATATAATTTTATAATCTAAAAAAAAGCAGATGACCTAATAGTAATAAATATATATTTTTTAAAGTTACAAATAAAAAGCCTTTTTTGGTTTTCATTTTATATATTGTTACGCACCACCCGTCGCTCGTCGGCAACTCTCGGGTAGCGTCGCCGAGCGCTCGGGGAGGCGCTTGGCGGGAAAGGAACGACGCGCGCTTATAATGTCAAATTTGGGCGGGAAAATGTTCTGGTTATAGTAATATTGCAATATTGTAAGAAATATAGCTATTGGAAGTGAATAAGTGTTTCAATATCTACTTTTTGCGTTATAATATTTCATATATTTTAATATTTTCATAGAAATATATATTTTAATTTTTTACTATTATTATAACTCACCTTTTGATCAAACATGCCACACTTATCATATACATCAGAGTAACAAGTACAGCACGGATTCATCTCTAGTACATATTCTATTTCTTTTGGATTTTCTGATATATGGCTCTGTAATAACATGCGTAATATATTAGTAGTAACATATATTAATAATATTAAAAAAAGTTATATAATGTTCCAATAATAATTCATAAAATTTTGCATGTAGCAGTGTAGGACAAGCAGAGTATTGAGGCCTTCATGGCACAGAAGCACAATGTGTGACTTAATAAATGGATCAGGTTCTAGTCAGAACAAAGAATTTAATATATTTTTTTGTTTGCACTGGTAACAAGCAAAGCAACAACACGTCAATATATAAAACATTCGGCGGGAATTGGGGTAGAAAATGTTCTAACACTAGGTTCCCTCTGCTTACCCTGCTTTAGGCAGGAAATAGGGTAAAGTTAAAAAAATTAAATGCAGGGTAGGCAGATGGAACCTAGTGTTAAAACACTCCATTCTTACATACAAAATTAAGTAGATTATAAATTACCTGTATTCTACATTGGTATTTATTAGCAATTTGTGAGAGGCTTTTCATTAGCTCCTGGTCACAGCTTACTGCAAACCTTGGGCTGACTACTGGTTGAACTAAATCATTCTGAAATGAAAAACAGAAAATTATGAATATTATTTTGACAGTCCACATATAAAAGGATATGTCAAAACAGAACAGAATAAAGGTTAATCTTGCTCTTATGAAATAAAGTTAAATTATAAATATTAGTAAGTATATATTTATGGTTTTTTTAAGAGCAATATTCTTTATTTTACCATTTATTATGTTTTGTTCTCCTATAAACTATCTCTTTTGACATATCCATTTATATGTAGGGATCATCAATATATTAGATAGTATTTCCATTGCTTAGTGTGTTACCCTATAAATATTGTTGAAATTTTACAAATTAATATGGAAAAAGAACATAGAATTACCTTATATTCAATAATTTTCTTTACAAACATATCAACTTGTTCTAATTCTTCATTTGTCTTGTTAAAGTAGCCCGCACCATTCATTATATTCATGCTCACTTTACCAACTAGAGCTCTTTGACCGTGACTAATTACACTATTTACAAGTTCCAGAGTACCTTCTAAGTGAAGAGTTCCAAAATAGCATGCTGTAGTCGTTCCGTTTGCTAATAAGCGTTTCTGATAAATTAAAATTAAAAAAATTAATTCAGGATATTTCCCTTTTTGTGACACATTGTATTCTGCATAATATAGCAAGGTAGATAGAGGGAACCTAGTGTTAAGACAGTTTTATATATTAAAATAAGTTTATGAATTATTAGAAACTATAATTTTTTAAAAAATATAATATCATATATAGATCTATTTGAGTGTTTATAACATTATTTATAAGGTTTATTATTAGTTTAAAATGTTTTTGTCAAATATATAAAATCTATATCATATCATGTGTAATGTGGATAATTATTATTCTTTACAGTATTCAAGTTAATACTTACAACAACTTGGTTATACACATTGGAGGCAAATTTTCTATCACTATATTGGCTCTCTAAAGGGAATGTGTATTTGTCCAGCCATTCTAATAGTGGCCGATCAAGTCCAAGGCCAATATTTGGAAATTGAGGGGCATGGACATGACAATCTATTAAACCAGGCATTAGAAATTGGTTGGAACCTAAAAATCTGATTTGAAAATCTTTTGCTTCACCACTTGCATTTAACTCTTCAAATTCATCTTTTGAACCTATCGCTGTTATCTGAAATAAATTTTATATTGGACTTATTCAATGTGGCAGAAATAGTTGATTATTTTTAAATTATTGTAACTAAATAAACTTAACCTAACAAATAAATTTCAGTTCACATGGAATAATTATTTAACAACATTATTAATACTTTCTTAATTTAAATACTTACTTTTCCATCTTCAATTTGGAGGAAACCTGTTGTACAATGTAATTCATTTAAAGATTTCGGCGATACAATATCTCCAACGAATATGTCTTTTTGTCTCATTTTTAAATAAAATATCTTGCTATTTATGTTTTACAATTTTATACTCGCAAAATATTCAGTCTGTTTTTAACATGAATTACGAACCGAATGAATATCGCAGACGTTAGAACTTCTTCATTAAATTGATAAGATAACGAAACTATGTTTTAGGTCGCGCATAAAGTGATAAAATCTGTTCTTATTGCATATTATTATTTATTACTTAACAACTCACAACACAGACCCGTAGACGTCATGACGTCTTATTTGATTGCTGACAGTTCGTTGATTCGTTACTTTCAATTTGCCATAGATGATAAATTTTATCTGTAGACTTTTTTTTCAGCTTCACGCTGTATCCCACACATAGCAGGGTAGACAGAGGAAACCTAGTGTTAAGACACTCCGTTCCCCAGGTTTTCCGCCAATTTCTGGAGGCATTGCGTGTTGAGTGGTGTAACTCAACGCCGCGCTTTCCCCTCGGCACCAGAGCAAAACGAAAATATAAATGTAAATAAATATTTCATCTCCTCGAGTGGGGATCGAACCTACAGCCAGTCGATTTACAGGCACACTTGGTGAAGCTGCGCCAAGACTGGCCTCAATCTGCTGATTGGTACTATTTATATGTGATGACATGATATTGATGATATCAACTCATATATTTCGATACATTCATATCAAATTGACATATTTATTGCCAAACAGTGCAAAATTACAAGGAGTTAATCGTAATCGTAATTTTCACACAATATTGGTCTTTGATTACGGCGTTCAAATATATTATTTATATTGCTTGGGCAGTCGCATGTGTCAGTAGGCAAAAATATTAAAGACTGCTGTTACGCGTCAGATGTGTGCGTGCTCGTCAGATTATCTTCTCTATCTGATCAATTCAGGGATTTAAAAATTCAGTATTCAAAGCCGAAGTTTGAACATTCACCGGTTGACCGTACCGGTTAATCCCATCGCAATTTTTTTGTAGGTTTTAAAAAAAAATCAAATCCTTCAAATTTTTGAAGGAAAATTAGGCGCGCTGAAACATTATATAAAAGACTTGAGAAAAATAAAAATAAAAACAAATATAACTTTAAGAGACATCCAATGAAGAAATGAGAAAGCAAATTCTCACATGTGATTACATATTCACACGCAGTTTCATATTCACATATATGATACAGATGTGATTTTGCATCTAGGTACGTAAATCAATGTATTTTAACCGACTTCTGTGAGAAAAGGGGTTATTAATTTGACTATATTTTTTTTATGTTTGTTACCTCAGAAATTTTGACTGACTTCAAAATTATTAAATCTTTCTTTAATAATTTTTGTTTAACAAAATCTTATTTCTTCTCGCGTCTCGTTCTAACACTTAGGACGAATTGACAAGAATCGCACCAACCTTGCGTTGAAAAAAAGTAATACTAGTAATACTACTAAGTAATAGTAAAGTAAGCACCTGTAGAAAGAAATATACTTAAAATTCTTTTTGAGTGATACTTTCAGACCGAAGATACAAGATATGTGATCTTGTCATAATTGATAGACTTGTATCTGGATTATAAAAAAGGCAAATGGATAACAAGCAAATTATTTACAAACTTTCCATCTTTAATTAGTTAAAGATGGAAAGTTTAATAGATAGAAAAATGTAGAAAAATGTCCTAAAATTATTTAGAGACGAATTTAATTTAGAATGTGTTTATTTCTAAAGCCATCTTTATTATCTTTGTTTTTATCGGTTAATTTCCTTCGTGTGTTTTCTATACAACGTGACATTGGCGAAATGAATTGTGCTCAACTGGCACGCTCGAAACGTCATAAAGAGAGAGAAGAAATCAATCAATCTATCTTTTTTGCTTTCACGGTTTGATTCAACAAAGTAACGAAGATAAATTTGAGAATGGATTACGGAGTGGGTTGGTGAAAATTATAATACATATTCTCATATGACTTTTTTTAATAAAAGTAGTCTTTTATCATTAATCTTTATCAACTTCTCAATATTATGTATAATGAGAAATTGATAAAGATTAGTAGTAAGTTGAAAGAGAAGTTGATATTGAGTCAATTACAATCAGCTTCTGTGACAGGTTTCCTGTGCAATAAAGGAAGCAAAACTGCTCCAGTGTATAATTTTTCTTATTTATTTCTTTAAAATAATATTTTATCATATTTACGAATATTTTAACGAAATTTGTGTCATTAATCTGTGCATTTATATTGTTACGCTCTTAAATAGCTTTTTGTGCGGTACGATCAACAAGTCGTGGCCGGTCTGAACTTAGGTTTTCTGAAGTGGTGGGTATTGTTCACCTGGCAAGAAGATAATTAAAAGTAAGAAAATTCCTAAAATCTAATCTGCGTATCCATCTACAGCTAACTTCGGCGTAGCCACGACTAGTTGACTGTACTGTATATTTTTAGAGGTGTGATTAGTTTATTTTACAATTAAGAAAAGCAGCATGTCACAATCTCAACGAACCAAAGCAAATAAAACGAAAGGATTTTATTTCTATAGCATACTATAAGCTTTGAGCCGCAATTTTATATAAACTTTTGTGCCATGATGTTCGAAAGCTATTTTCACTGTCGTTCCAGGATAAAAAATGGCCATTTCGTGCATTTTGACGCCAAACTTGAGAACTTGAAGAGACAGCGAGTGCTTGAGCAGCTTCTAGTCGATTGTTTATTCTCCGAGCTTCCTCCAAAGCCTTTAAAAGAAAATGAAAAACATACGATAGTACTTCAATAATAATAATACTTAATTACACAAAAATAAAATATAAAAATACATGATATTAACATTGATACAATCTATTTTTTTTTTTAAAAAGTCCTACCCTAACTTTTTTAAAGTTAGATTGATAACTAATAAATGTCCCTACAACAAACGTATTATATTATAGAGCAAATATATTAAAGAGCTAAGAGAGGTTTATACGTATATACCTGTTTAACCAAAACAGTCGCAGCTGCTTGGCGTCCGGATAATCTTAAGGAACTTGCTTTTAATAATAACCAACGCGGATTAATCGCCCGTATTGTGCGTGCATCCTTTTCTAGCTTAGTAAGTTCTCGGTCAGCTAATGAACGTAACTCCATAAGATCTACAATCTGATAAAAAACAATTTAAAAATAATTAAAGAAAATAATCTAATTTGTTTCCAAATTTTATATAGTACATACTTTTCGTAAGTCGTCAACTTTTCTTGCTAAACTCTCTAGCATTCCTTCTGCAAGCCTCATTGCACTTATAATTGATTTCATTGAGCCCTCATCAGCAGTATGCACCAACCAATTTAACGATTCTGTTTCATAGCGTTTCGCTTTATTTTCTGAACTTGCTCGTAGCCAATAAGTCCATAAGCCTACAATTAATCGTCGACGACTTTCACCGCCTAGTTTACCTTTTATGATAGAAAATTCTGCAAAACGACTAATTTCATATGGAGATTCCAGTTGAAATCCTCCATCTAAGATCATGTCGATACAGAGAGCATAATACCAAGTTTCGCTTTCCTGTTGCCCAACGTTTTCTCTCGGTTTCAAAAGAAGTTGTGCAACTTTAACAGCTTCTTCAATGCGGCATCGTGATAGTAATAAATAAAAAAGGTCTGGTATAATATCAAGGGATATTTCATCAGCACCCAGAAATCGGCTTATCACAAGAGCTCTGAAGCCAGACCTAATTGTAGCAGAAAGGCAACTTCGCACTGAACGAGAACGAAATATTGCCATTATTAATTTGCCAATGGCAAATAGTTCGTCAGGGCGAATAGGTCGATGTGCATTTTCTAAGCATTTATACGCTATTCTTTCGAGATCCATAGTAAATTCTGTTATTCCTGTATCTAAATGCATTTGAATAGCATTAGTAAACGAGTCACAAATGTCGATTATATTGCAATCCACTTTTTGTACGAGATATATTGATCGAAAGGCTGCCATTCTGGATGTTTTATCGTCATCTAAAGTAGAATATAAAATAGTTGCAACATTTAAGAAGAAAACAAAATCTTTTTTGATCAGTATATTATATAAATTATATTTTTTACGTTTTAGCTTGAGAGTCGTGTATAGATTTCTTAAGTGAAAAATAACAGTTATATTTTTCAAATTGAAGTTATAAATTTTTGCAGCTTTTTCTATATTTACTCTGGCTGCAATTAATTTACCGCTTAACAAAAATGAAGCCGCCTTTAAAGAATATATTTTTCCTAAAAATCTGGTTATATGCAAACCATTTTTTTTTATTTTAGATTCTTCTAAGCAAATATTTTCAGCTTCTTCGAGTTTTGGTATGGCTATATTAAAATTATTCTCCAATACATTTAAATAACAAAAGCGTATGAGAAATTCTAGCATTTTTGTCTTCATTTCAGCTTCCTGGGCATGTTTAATAAGCTGTTCATAAATAATAATATTTAGTTGTGCACATGTACATCTTTTAAAATTAATTGTGGAGATTCCCTTTTCTAGATTGATGCAAAGAGATTTTCGTGGTTTATCATTTTTGTCAATTTTAAGATAATCTTCGCTATCCACAACTCCAAGTCTATGCCAATCGCTTATACTTTTTGCCTCTGTAATGTCTCGCAAATTGTCAAAAACAGTACTTGTATTTAATACTTCTGAGTTGAATTCTTTAATTGTTGCATCAGTCATGGTGACTCTTTTTGTTGATCTTCTTCGCAAGTGTATATCCTCATCTTCACAAGACTTCGTTTTTAAAATAGATATTTTTTTATCACAATAATTTGTTATATTAACATCAGAATTTGGTTTCGCATTACTATTAGATGATGGATGATTTAATGATTCTGATTTTACCTTCCGTGTTTCAAGTGAATCTCGTAAAGTTTTATTAGCTTCTAATTTTTTATCAATTGATACTTCAGGGTTTAATGGGGTATCTATTTGTGTACTATACTCTGTAGAGTATTCGGTGCTGGAAGAAATCTGTGGCTGCAAATTAAAAGTAGATTGGACTACCGTAAGAACACCACCACAGTCAAGACATTTTTGCTTAATATTTTCTAAATAGTTCACTATACGAGAGTGAAATTCTTTCTTTTGATTCAATGGTAATAATTCATAAAATATTTTTCTCGAGTTTTTGCTTCTAAATTTCATAACTTTGCACAATGCATATTTTGGTAAATTATTACATGATTCTGGGTCATACTCAAATAAGCAATCGCATATTAAGCTCGAAGTTTCGATGTAACTTCCAAAAATGTTTGTAGAAGAACTTTTATTGTGCTTAAAATTTGCACAGCTTAGAATACGCATTGCAAATAGCCTTTTAATTGCTTTTGCTGTAGTTAATGGATTATTTTCATACATAATGTTTTCTAAAAGGTCTCTGGATAGTATGTTTCCAATGACTGAGGCGATTTTTAAAAGAAGTTGTTGGTATGGAGTGAGAGAATCTATTTGCATCATGATAAGTGCATCTACATTTTGTACGTTAATATCTATATTGAGTTGATCTTTTTTTGTAATAAGACATATAGAAATATCTTCTGTATCATTTTCTGGTAACAATTCATTCAATGTTACTTGATCCTTAGACTCCAGTGCAATGGGGTGTAACAAAGTTGGATTTGGAAAACGTAAATCTTCGTCTTTATAACTATCTAGTTCATTTTTGTCAATTTTTACAATCTCTAAGGCTCCATTTGAAAACAAACGAACTATAAAGCTTTCTATAAGACCGGGTATACCATTACATTTGCTATTGAGAGCATCACACAGGTCACTTGATACGGCATGAACATCTAATATTTGACAAGCGAGTGGGGCTGTCCAGATCGAACTTAAACTACCCAATATAATTTTCTTAATGTTACTGTTGGTAAAGACTGAGTAAAGCCAATAATGCATACTACTATATTTACCTTTAGTTAAAGTCATCACTGTAAAGATTTTCAGAGATTCTATTATAATTGATACAAACTCCCATGACAAAGAATCTAAGTTTTGTAAATCATCTAAAAAAATTATATGTGTATCAGAAAGGGAGTCTATAATTTTCTTGAATATGTATTTGGCTTTTTCCTTTTTTACGGTTTCGTCCTGGTAGTAAACTCCTTCATGGTACGCGAAACGGACTTTTAAAACACTATTTAAATAGCACAAATCTTCGCTATAGTATTTTAAAAGATTAACAATTTTTTCTTCTTTTTCAAATCCATTGATTAATTGATCTTTAAGACCTATTATTTGTTCAAAAATTTGACTTAACGCTAAATATGGTGTTGCTGAATGTATTGAAGTTAAAGATAAATAACATACACTTAAGTTTTTATTTCGGACAAATCGTGCCATCCATTCTAAAAGGCGGGTTTTGCCTATTCGGCTTTCTCCAATAAGCAAAAATGCGTCAAAATTTCTAGTAGTTAAATCGCAGTTATTCAGCCAAGCTTTAAATTGTTGCATTTCATCATCCCGATCAAGTAATGGTGGTATTAACGGAATGTCAAAGAGTTCTTTTAATCTAATATCTTCAGTGTATTCGAAAATTTTCCCTGGGTGGACTATTCCCTTCAGTTGTGTGGGCGGTTGTAGAGTAAATCCATTACTAGACATTTTACTTTTTACATAAGTTGCCTCGTCGCATGTAATCATATTTCGAAAACTACACATAAAACGTGCAGCTTTATTAACAATTGTACCAATAACAGTAAATTCTCGGCGAAGAGGATGACCTACTACACCACAATAAACTTGACCAGTAGTTACGCCAATAGATACTTCAAGAACTCCATCAAGTGCTGATACTGATTTTTTAACACTATAAGCACATTTAAGCGCAGCTTGGGCCTCTGATTCATGTTTAAATCCCCGTAATCCAAAGATAGCTAAAATCATAATATCTTTGTCAAATAAAATAATTTTGTTAACACAACCCATAGATTTATAAACAATTTCACATGTAATTTGATATGAGTTGTTAACGATAGTAATAAGTTGTTGAAAAGGACAATCTCTGGGTTTAAGAGTTATAAATAAAACTGAAACCTGTCTCATTTCTGTTAGATATTCTAATGGTTGGTGCGCGTCGATTTGCGTTAACACAGGTCTTATCATGAAATTTCTTATTTCAGCGCCCATATTTTTCTCCTCAGCTTTTAAAATAGTTTTCCGTAAGCTTAGCCATTCATTTTTTTTCAATATGGCTGTCGCGTTTAAATTTTTAGAATCATCTAAAAGAAAATCCGTGAGATCTTCTATTGAAATCATTGGGTTATTCACTTGTCGAATCATAGATGCAAAACCAAGAAACGGTTTACTTACATCTTTTTCATGTGGATCATATAGTATAGACTTTATTGTAACGTGCCCATTACTGCTGATGACGTGATCATAATTTCTTGAGTAGCAATGACCCCATGCTGTGGGTGTCAATTTTACTTCACCAGAAGTGCACAGACTCTCTGCAACTTTAGCTTCAAGAACGGGTAATCCCACAATAATATAATTCATATCTATGCCGGAACCAATTGGTGCAAATATAAGATTACCAGCAGAAATGGCTAGTTTTACTTTTAGGTTAACTTTAACATCGGTTTCATAGGATCCATAAGAATGCTGTATAATAAGAGCACACGCAATTGCTGTGTGGATTGTGTGACACAAGAATGTTTTGTTGTCAGTTTTCCAAAGAGCCAGAAATGCGTCTCCAGCGAACTTAATTATGTCACCTCCATGATTATAAATAACTTCTATTAAAGATCCTAGATAAGTATTTAAAGTGAAGGTTAACCTGTAAGTGCCACCTTTTCCCATATTGTTATATTTTTCAGATAATGCAGTATATCCAGATACATCAGCCATCAGTAATACGCCAACGAATCTTTTTGAGTCCATACTTTTAAAACTGCAATGAATATAGTGATTTTATTACGATTTAATAGCATTTTAACCGACTTTAAAGATTATTTGATTAAATTAAATTAAATTAGCTTCACGCTGTATTCCGCACACAGCAGGGTAAGCAGAGGGAACCTAGTGTTAAGACACTCCGTTGCCCACTTTCTGCCGAATTCTGGAGGCATTGCGTGTTGAGTATTATTTGATTACTTTTTCATAAGTAATATTTCATCTGGCACTAAAGTCGATAAAATCAGCGTTTGTTTTTTTGTTAGGTTGATTTCAACGTCCTGGTCTGCCGCATCGCTACTTTCGTTCTTTTGCAAAAATAATTCGTCAAGCCAACTTTTTAAATCTGTTGTTTTTGGTATATCGTCTTCAGAATCTTCTTCTAAATTTGAATCTTGTAATGACAGTTTATTGCTATAGCTTCTCCATTTTTCTGTACTAATCATAATATTCAAAGAGTTTCTGCGTGAACGAGCTCTTGACCTTCGGAAATTCATTTTTTTTCAGTTTACTAATAATTTTTCTTGGATATAAAGCAAATTATATACCTATCATATTTAACCTAAATGTGTATTAAATCTAGATGGCTATGTTGTTTTTTTTATTTACTGTAAAATCAAGAATAAATGTCACAAATTCAATTAAAAAATGCATCGTATGCTACCCGAAAGTATTAGAAGAAGTCATTACTATAAATAACTTCACGCTGTATCCCGCACACATCAAGGTAGACCTAACAGGGTATAGACCTCGTGTTAAGACACTCCGTTCCCCACTTCCACTGCCACTCAGCACGAAATTCCTCCACATTGCGTGCTAAGTGGAGAATCTCAATGCCGCGCTGTGCCTCAAAACCAGAGTAAAAAAATGGAAATATAAATTTAAATAAATATTTCATTTCCTCGACTGGGAATCGAACCCACAACCAGTCGCGTTTACAGTCACACTTTGTATCACTTCGCCATGACCGGCCTTCTATACGGACTATAAATAATAAAATAATTAATTTATAATATAAACACTAATAAATTAATAACTGTAGGTACGTATACGGTCGCACTGTAAGTAAAGTAAAGGCAAGTGCATAACATTTATGGGACGTAAATATTTAATATAATTGTTTCTTTTTATCCCATACAAAAGTTATTTGAGGCCAGTCGTGGCGCAGCGGCACGAAGTGTGACTGTAAAACCGACTGGTTGTGGGTTCGATCCCCACTCAAGGAAATGAAATATTTATTTAAATGTATATTTCCATTTGTTCGCTCTGGTGTCGAGGGGAAAGCGCGGCGTTGAGATCCGCCACTCAATAAAGCCTCCAGAAATTGGCGGAAAGTGGGAAACGGAGTATCTTAACACTAGGTTCCCTCTGCCTACCCTGCAGTGTGCGGGATACATGACGGTGAAAAAAATATATATAATTGTTTCTTTTTATCTCATACAAAAGTTATTTCTGCATTATGTGGGCAAAGAACAATCCGTTCTCCTACATGTCGTCGATTTAATATATGTATGGGGCCAGCACTTAAAAAAAATATTTTGAATATCAAATTGTCCATGAACATTCTTCTCTCCTCTTTTGCAGAATAATTTCAAAAATAAACATTATGAATAATTGTTTATATGTATATATGTATGTGTGTTATTCATTTAAATTGAAATATATGGATAAATGTTGTGTGAACATTTTTATTTAAATTGGCTAGCACAAATTATCATTGTTGATATTATAAAATATTTTGTCTATTATATATACATTTCAAGAAATTGTCACATCGAAATGTTTTTTCAGACATTCCGTTCTCCAAGCTCGGCTCAACTTTCGAGACATTGCATGTTGAATAGCGAAACTTAACGCCGCGCTTAGTATGGTTGCTGGAGCGACGAAAAAAATAATTCCCCAAGTGGGAACCGAACCCACAGTTTACAGACAGACGCTGCGCCACTGCGCAACGACGGCCCCAATAGTTTATTCTATTTAAATAACTCTTAATGATAATAGGTATGTAGTTATATTACTTATGTGTAATAAGCTTAATGGAGCTTTCCACTCATAGACGCAGTAGCGCGTAGTCCTCCGGTGAAACCTGTTGTTTCATGGCAAAAAATGTGATTTATATATACTATACTATACTTTACATCTATACGAAGTAAAAAAAATATTAAAAATGGAGAACGATGGACAATTGTTTTTGAATAAAGTATTTGATATTGTTCAAGAGGAAACAGCCAGTCACGTACCTCTCATACAATTCAAGCATCCTAAAGAGTTGCAGGTGAATATATTAACATATTATTATAAAATTTATATAAATTTTTCCATTAAGATATATTTTTTTTTAATTAAAAAACAATAGAAACGCTAAATGTTTTTAAATATTTAAATGCAGTTAAAATACAGTCGTGGCTTATATTTAAATATTCCATAGAGTCAAAGGGAGCTTTCCCCCAATACCTAATTTATAAAAAAATATTTACAGGAAATCTTAAAAAAAGATTTAGATATATCAAAATCAGTTAACAATATCGAACTCGAACAAAGCGTGCGTAAAATTTTACAATACAGTGTGAAGACAAATAAAGTGACATTTCGAAACCAACTGTACGGTGGACCTGATCCGTATGGCTTAGCTGGTACCTGGATATCAGAGGCGTTTAACACTAGTCAGTAAGTACCTATACTAAATTGTGAATAGATTTTGTAAGTTAACTGACATAGAGGTGAACGAACTTAGCCGACGTTCAAGGTTTGGTTCCCCGTTTGAGTAAATATTTGTGATGCGTAAACAGCGTCTGAGTGTGACGCCGGTCAAGATTATAAATATAAAACATTTCTCTTAACTGTAGTACTTAAAAGCAAAATAAATCTCGATTATCTCATACTTAATTATTAGCCCAAGACACCAGGGCCGCCAAACCTACGTTATTTTAGCAAAGCTAAAATTTTAAGGATTGGGGCCAGTCGTGGCGCAGGGGCACAAAGTGTGACTGTAAAACCAACTGATTGTGGTTCGATCCCCACTCGAGGAGATGAAATATTTACTTAAATTTATATTTCCATTTCTTCACTCTGGTGTGGAGGCAAAGCGCGGCGTTGAGTTCTGCCACCCAACACGCACTGCCTCCAGAATTTGGCTGAAAGTGGGAAACGTAGTGTCCTAACACTATGTTCCCTCTCCCCCAATTCCAAGTTAGTAAGTACGCATACAGTCTCAACTACATATTAGTCTATTAATCCTCAAAATTTCAGCTTTGCTAAAATGACGTAGGTCTGGGGGCCCTGGGATCTTATCCTATATTATGTACACGCTTAAATCACCTTTGTAATTTCTAAGTAAATGTTTTTATATAGATAGATAATTTATTAAAGCGGAAAATTTCATTATAATAACAATTTAGCTAATTAGCTCGTCCGTTAGTTCGACAGTATGAAACATTGTTAATTACTTCACAAAATTTTAAATTTACTGTTAAAAGCATAAAATTTTATTAAGTTGATACTAAGGACCGTTCGTCTTTGTTATGTGTAAATACGGTTACGGTACGCCTATAAAAAAATAAATATGTGCAAACTTTTCACAGTTTTATATTTTTTTAATGAAGTTTTAGAAAATATTGTATAAGCCGGTCGTGGCGCATAGGCTGCGTAAACGTGTGACTGTGACGCGACAGGTTGCAGGTTCGATCCCACTCGATAAAATGAAAACTTTCTTATTTTCTTATAAAAAAACATCTTAGCCAGCTCCAAAATAATCCAAAAAAATATAAAAGTTTCTGAAATTATAGAGATAAAATAAACTGGCTAAAATAGCGAAAAATATATTTAACTTTCAGATACACATTTGAAGTAGCACCTGTATTTACTCTTATAGAGCTCAAAGTTTTGAACCACATACTTAAGTTTTTCGGCATTCCCGATGGAGACGGTATATTCGGTCCTGGTGGAAGCATATCGATGCTTTACGCGTTGGTCGCCGCAAGGTTCAAATCGTTTCCGGACGTGAAAAGGAAAGGCATGCGGGGTCTACCGGAAATGATTATGTTTACCTCAGAAGATGTAAGGACTAAGATTTTCTTTTATTTTCACGGTTTATACTGCCGGTTCGTTTTATACTGACTGAGGCATGGAAAGTCTTGTGAGAATCTCTCCGTTGTGTCCGCGAGCTGTATAACGTCAGAGTATGAAAGGAAATGTCAGTCATGGCGCAGGGAGACAAGCGTGTGTCTTTAGACGCGGCAGGTTGTAAGTTGACTCGAGAAAATAAAATATTTAATCATTTTAATTCCTCGTTCTGGAGACGAGGCAAAGCGCGGCGTTGAGTTCCTGCAGTCAACACGCAAAGCCCTCAGAATTCGGAAAATGAGGAACGGAGTGTCGTAGCACTAGATTCCCTCGCCTATCTTGTTATGTGCAGCATACAGAGTGAAGCTAAAAAATGTAAATCAAAATAATGAATTCGGTCAAGAGTTAACAGTGTTCAGGCGCCATCGTATTGCGCTATGATGTCCTCAACCATCAAATTTCTATTTATTTCATATTGTTTAGAATCTTATGAGTATTGATTTTCTTGAAATATACCATAGTTTGAAAGTTATTACTTTAGTTCAAGGTACAGCAATTAAGATAAAAGTTTAATGTTTTCCAAGGATTTTGATAATAGTGCTTATGTTAATGTCAACATGTTGATTCTACACATTTCTTCCTTTCTTAAAATTTATGTTAATATGAAATTAAGTCCTTTTTTTTATTTAAGAGTCACTATTCAATCATGAAAGCAGCCCATTGGCTTGGTTTTGGTACAGAAAATGTGAAAGTTATAAAGACCAATGATCGCGGCCAAATTCTTCTAGCAGAACTAGACAAAGCTATACAAGAAGAATTGTCAGTGAAAAGGTACCCTGTCCTTGTGAACGCGACAGCGGGAACGACGGTACTCGGAGCTGTTGATGATTTAGATGGAGTGGCCAATATATGTGGAAAATATGGAATTTGGATGCACGTCGATGTAAGTTAAAATTTTATATTTTTTTAAACAAACCTTCCACCAGTATCTTTGCTACTGTGTTTTCGAACGTCAACCGAGGTCTTATCTCTCCCTCTTAACCCTTATCTCTTTTACTGCTCACTTTTCCGTCATATTTTTTTTTTGCCATTCTTTCATCACTCATTCGTCCGACGTGCCCAAGACAGCTAAGCACGTTCTTCTTCATTCTCACCGCCGTCTTTACTAGTACCTGCCATTCTGTGTATTCATCTTTCTTTCATTTTGCATCGAAACCAACACTGCAATGTGTACGGCCAAACGTGCAACTGTGCAGATTTTCGCCGTCTCAATGCAGCTAAGGCTTCGATAAATCTGTTACCGGCAGCAATACGCCAACATCACGCAATACGAGCTCAGGATACTGGTGCATACGCCGCTAACAAGAATACTCTTGTTATCCACAGTTTGAAGCGAATCCAAAGGGTTGGTGAGAGGACAATAACACACATTGACAGCCCTGCTCGCTTTCTTGTGAAGAAAGAGAAGAAAGAAGAAGAAGAAAGCGACCCAGCGGTCCGGTCGTGTCATTTCGTGCCCTTTCGCTTGGTCTCAGTCACACATAACATCCAAATCTCTATCATCCATCACATCTAAAACTTCGTTCATCTTTTCTTGCATCCCTCCTCTTATATTCCACATATTTGTAGCTCTGTCCTCCACCTCCCGCTGTTCCAGACATGGTGTGCTGGGTCCCCCACCTACAGTTGATATATTCTTGTACTAATAAAATAAAATGATGCAAACCAAAATAAAGATATTATATTAAAAAAAATCCTTAACAATTTCAGGCGTGTTGGGGCGGAAGCCTAATGTTGTCATCTAAATTTAGAAATAAATTGAAAGGAATTGAACGGTAAGAACACATTATTAGCACTTACAAAGTAATACATAAATATGAATACGGGCAAGAAATTGAAAAGGCCTTAAAAATTCGTAAGAAAAAAAATATAAAAAGGCCTTAAAAATCCGTAAAGTCAATTTTGACTATTTCAGGGAATAAAAATTACTATGTATAATCTCACAAAGCGTGACTTTGAGTTCCGTCACTCAACACGCAAATCCTTCAGAATTCGGCGGAAAATCGGGAGCAGAAGTGTCTTAATGGAAGAGTCTTCAAACTAGGTTCCAGCTTTTCGATATCGCATAGCCTACCTTGGTATGCGATAAAATTAAAAAAATAAATCAGCTTCACGCTGTATCCCGCACACAGCAGGGTAAGCAGAGGGAACCTAGTGTTAAGACACTCCGTTCCCCACTTTCTACCGAATTCTGGAGGCATTGCGTGCTGAGTGACGGAACTCAACGCCGCGCTTTGCCTCGACACCAGAGCGAAAGAAATGAAATATATAAATGTAATGTCCTTAATATAACAAAAAATATATATTCCAGAGCAAATTCCATATCCTGGAACCCTCACAAAATGATGGGGGCACCGTTACAGTGCTCTGTGTTCCTATTGCGGGAGAAGGGGCTGCTGCATGAGGCGAATTCGGCCGCGGCCCAGTACCTGTTCCAGCAAGACAAGTTCTACGACGTCAGATACGACACCGGGGATAAAAGTATTCAATGTGGACGCAAGGTACCTTTTATTTATTTATAGGAATTCCTTGTATTTTTTCTCGGGCCAGATAGAAAAAGTTATATTAATATATGCAGTGGTAATTGAACCCCGAACCATCATAATAATTTTAAAATCGTTATTGTTATATTTGAATATAATTGTAATTAAATTGCAAAAATATAAGCCATCTTGGAGATTTTCAGTGTCGTATTGTAAAAGCGGTGGTTGTGGATTCGATGTTCTTTCCGTGTGTGAAATATTTTCATTTCTCTGCTCTGAGAAAGATAAGCCGCAACAAGTGAATCCACACAACATGCAATATCTTGAATTCAAGATGAAAACGAGAACGGAGTGTCTTAAGCTTAATACTATTCTCTCTTCCTACACTGCTATACACAACGTTAAGTAGCTTATAAATGTTATTCAGTACCTTCCTTTAGAATAAAAAAAACCTTTATATAGATTATAAAGTCAATATATTTGCTTTAAAAAAAATATACAAATATGGCAAAACTATTTACTCTTAGTTCTTATTAGATAATAACATAAAGAGTCAGTACTCTTATAAATGGTAGGCAATTTATTGTATGTAGGTATTTTATGATCTTGAATAAATAATACTTTATCTCGAAGTGCTTTATAATTATATAAAATATGGCCTTATTTATTCTCCTATCAATTTCCTCTTATATGTCAATGTGAATATTTCATTGTAATTATTCGTTGAGTAAACATTATATCTGTTTTATTATGATAGTTAGTGCGTGTAAGAAAACTATGTTGGTAATTGACACGTTTTAAATGTAAAAAAATAAATGTATATAAAATAAGTAAAAAAAAAAATCTGCTTCACGCTGTATCAGCAGCAGCGTAAACAAAGGGAACCTAGTATTAAGACACTAAGTTGCTCACTTTCCGCGGAATTCTGGAGGCACTGTTTGTAAAGTGGCGGAACTCAACGCCGTAGAAATGGGAATATAAATTTAAATGAATATTTCATTTCCTCGAGTGGGGATCGAACCCACAGCCAGTTGCGTTTACTGTGTCACTTTGAGCCGCTGCGCCGCGACTGGTATAAAATGTTTTTTAATTTGAATACAAGTATTTTCTGTAATTGCCACGAAGTATAAACTATGTTGAGAGTAAAATAATTATAATTTAGAGATTACTAAGCTGAACTATTCACTTTGAAAGCTCATCAAAGACGCAAGTTTGATTGTTTGAAAGCCAAATAAGAATATATTTAGTAGTTTTTTTAATATATACATGAACTGTCCTACATATTTGTACTTTTAAGATTTTAAACTTAAGGCCTGTCATGGCACAGGGGCACAAAGTGTGACTGCAAATTCGATAGGTCGTGGATTTGATTCTCTTCTCGAGGAAATCAAAATTTTTATATTTCCATTGTCTCCGCTCTAGTGTCAAGGCAAAGCGCGGCCTTGAATCTAACTACTTAACACGCTATCCCCCCGGCTTCAATGTGCGGGATACCGCACGTGAAGCTAAAAGAAAAACAAAAAACATATAGATTTTTATATTTCTCCTACATTTCCAATATCACAAAAAAGATCATAATCATATTTTCTAATTGTAGATCGATGCTTTCAAATTATGGATGATATGGAAGGCTCGAGGTGATGTTGCTTTAAGTCAGTCAATGGACCACGTCATGGATATTGCGGAGTTCTGCTTAAACACAATCGCTAATAACACAGGATTTAGACTTGTTAAGACGTCCATACAGTGCCCTAATGTGTGCTTCTGGTACGTCCCTAAGTTTATGAGAAATCAAGAGGAAAACGAGCTGTGGTGGGCTACTATGCATAAAGTAAGTGTTTCATGATATCCTTGAATTTAGCTGAATTTCTATAAGATAATAAGAAAAGATGTGGCGCAGCGGCACGAAGTGTGACTGCAAAACCGACTGGTTGTTGGTTCGATCCCCACTCGAGGAGATGAAATATTTACTTAAATTTATATTTTCATTTCTTCGCTCTGGTGTCGAGGCAAAGCGTGGAATTGAGTTCCGTTACTTAATACGCAATGCCTTCAGAATTCGGCTGAAAGTGGAGAACGGAATGTCTTAACACTAGGTTCCCTCTGCCTGTGCACAGGATACAGCATGAAGCTAATTTATTTTTTTTATTTCCGTACTATATATTATTAGTACAATTTAGCTATACATGTACGTAGGTATACGACTGTGTTGCCACATTGATACTATGATATTATAAATATTTCTTATTTTTATTAATAAAAAGAAACGTTTAAATATTTAAAATTAATTTTATTTTCTCCTTGAATCGATGGTTTAGAAGAGATTTCTATAATTGATGTGTTTTCTGTGATAGAAAATATTTTAACAGAAATTTACTCCTACCTCCTGGAAACTGACCAAGTCGGTCTGCATGGTCGGTTTCCAGGACGTTCAAATTTTTATACGTTTTTTAAATAAGTATTTTTCTTTTCTAAGTATGGGATAGCACTTTACAAATGTTAAAAAGAAATTTAATCCATTTTTCAGATAACACCGAAAATCAAGGAGTTATTGACGCTCAGTTCTCGTCTCATGGTGGCGTATACACCTCTGCGGCAGCATAAGAACTTTTTTAGACTAGCCTTCACGTTCCATCCTGTTATAGAAGAAAAAGATGTTCTGGAGATACTTAGTGCTATACAAGAATGTGGTGAAACGATAACGCTCGCAGATCTTTAAACATTATAATTTTTTATTTCAATTAAGTATATAATATAATTGAAATAAAAAATAATTAATTAAGTTTAATTTTTAAATAAAAACGGAGGAATTGAGATTAATTATTATATAAATTAAGAGAATTGATAATGATTATTATTATCATACAATGTAAATGCATAATATTAATAGAAAATATAGTAATGTGGTTTATTTATCTGTAGTATTAATAGACATTTTTTATCTGTCATTTACAACACGGAGGTAGTCTCGGCGCCGCGGCGGGGACACCCTCATGGACCACCAACGTCTAGGGGAAGACGGAGGGGCTGCTGGACTCTTACCGACTACAACCACCCCGGTGTCTCTTCGCACGTGAAGGAGTCCACATTCATCCGCAGCCCCTCCCTAGTGCTGGCCGGGTCTGTCCTGGCCTCGTCTCCTGCGCGGGTTAGTGAGGTGTGCTAACCCGTGCATCGTTTAAGAGGCGCGCGCGCCTGCGACACGGGTCTATCGAATAGGGGGCGAGGACTTCCCCAAGTCCCTTGTCCCTGGACCCACTCATGGGGGCCGGAAAAGGGCGTTGTCCGCCCTTCTCCTGCGTCCTATGCGCCTTCTACGGACGGAGAAGGGACCCAAGATCTCCCTCTCCCTTTCCGCAGTTTCCTTCTGCTACATTACGTCCTTGCAAAAGGACGCCACTTCGTCCCAAGACTCTGCGCTACCAACCATCCTCCGCACTACGGCAGGCAGCGTCCGGCTCTCTGCGTATGCGGCACAGGTACTTACCGAAGCGGCCGTGCCCCGACAGCACCTGCGTCACCCTAAACGACAGGGAGCCTTCTCCCGAGCCAGTCCTCGAGCACTGGCCGGATCACCTCGGCGGTAGCGAGGCCGGCGGTAGCGCGACCTGCCGCCGCATCGCGCTCGAGCCCCGCGCCCGCTCTTCCTCGCACCATCTATATAATGACGCGAGTACATTCGTCTCTAGGTCCCATGGCGGGGTCCGGCCAAGACGCAATCCGTCTCGTAGGAAATCGTGCGATACCCGCGGACTGGTTAACTAACCTAATATAAGTAAACTTACTTAGTATCTTAAAAAATTAAAATAGAAAACAGAATAGTAACATAATATGCTGTGCTGTGCTAAAATTTAAAATTTTCCTGTGCTGTGCTGTGCTGCATATAACAGGGTAGGCAAAGGGAACCTAATGTTAAAAACACCGTTCCCCACTTTTCGCCGAATTGTTCGACGCATTGGTTGTTGAGTAACAGAAATCAACGCCAGGCTTTTGCCTTAGTGCCAGAAACTAAAATATTAATAAATAGTGACTCTTTCCTTTGAGTGGAGATTGAACTCACAAACTTAGCATTACAGTTACGGCCTCAAAAAAAAACAAAAATATATATAAGAAATACTTTAAAAGAAAAAAAAACAATATAAAAATTGCCTAAATCTATATATATAAAAAGACTTGTGCTGACTGACTGAGGTAAGACGCACGCAGAGCCGTAACCGCTGATGGTAGAAACGTAAAACTTGGGCACATGTTTATTTTCATATTCTGGACATCCACTAAGAAGGGAATTTAAAAAATATGAACCCTAAAGGGATGAGAAATAGGGGTTGAAAGTTTGTATGGAAAAAAAAATTTAATCTGTACCGATTTTTATAAAATTTGAAATTCAGACTCTTAAAAATATTTCATTGAATACGTCTTTCATGGTTTTTAAGAATTCACCTCCTAAGGGTTCAAATAAGGGGTTGAAAGTTTATATGGAAAAATCTTTAAATTGCCACCGATTTTTATAAAAAATTAAATTCAGATTGTTAAAAATATTTTATTGAACACGTGTTTCGTGATTTTTTTAGAATTCACTCCTAATAAGCGGGCGAAGCCGCGCGCGCCCTCTCTAGTAATAAATAAAATGCCATATGATGATATCATTTATTATTTAAAATATAGCGTTCCGCAATATCCATTCCAAGTACCGGTCGACGCGCGTGTAGAGGCCGGGGTGGTCGGGCTCGCCGCAGCGCAGGCCCCACGACACCACGCCCACCGCCGCCCAGCGCCCGCTGGACATCTGGTACATCAGTGGGCCGCCACTGTCGCCCTGGAATAGGATACAATAGAATATTCTTTATTGCACACAAATGATTCATTTAAAATTTCAAATATATATGATGTTTGTAAGATTTATGCAAAATTTGGAGTAAAATAGTTTTTTTTCAGTAACTTATACATAAATCATTCTATATTTTTTATAAATAGGGTTTGGTAGGGTAACAACAGAGTTCTTTTGAAATGAATTAAATAATTTACTTTAAAATTTTACAATCTTTCTCTAATGTAGGTTTGTTTTTCAGTTTCACGCTGTATGCCGTATGAAGTAGGGTAGACAAAGGCGTAGCGTAGTGGTAAAACACTCCGCTCTCCATTTCCCGCTGAATTATGAAGGTCATGCATGTTAAGTGGCTGAACTTAACGCCGCGTTTTACCTCGACACCATAGCGGATCGGAGCGAATGGAAATACAACCATGGGAACTGATACTTAACGTTAGTTTGTAAAATAATCTAACAGAATTTTAATTTAATTTGAATATACTATTAAAGAAAATAATTTATTCCACGCACTTGACAAGAATCTTTGCCTCCTTCCTTCCCACCAGCGCATATTGTCTCGTTGAAGACAGAATCACTGAAGGATTTGACACAATCTTCAAGATTCCACACAGGTACCGATACTTCCATTAAAACGTCACTGTAAGGTCCAGCGTAGGTCGTGGTACCCCAACCTAAAAAGTTTAGTAGCTTAATATTAATAAGATTAAACATAAAGATATACATATAAACAGAGTTTTTAAAATAATATGTTCAAGTAATTTCATATTAGAAAGACGAATTTAAATATAACTTGTTGCGTTAATATAATTTTTATTGTATTTTTATGAGATTAACGCTGTAATTTGCATATAGCAGTGTAGACTGTAGACAAAGTTAGCTTAATTTAAGAAACTTCGTTCCCCCCTTTCGTGCTTTATTTTATTACTACAGCGAGAAAATTAAAATAATATATTTCCCCACAAAACAATAGAACCCTCGACTGTCGCCACGCCACTGAGCCTAACGGCCATAAATATTTACAATATATCGTAAAATTCATACCTATATGAGGCCAGTCGTAGCGCAGCGGCACGAGGTGTGACTGTAAAACCGACTGGTTGTGGGTTCGATCCCCACTCGAGGAGATGAAATATTTACTTAAATTTATATTTCCATTTCTTCGTTGGTGTCGAGGTTAAGTGCGGCGTTGAGTTCTGCCACTTAATACGCAATGCCTTCAGAATTCGCTAGAAAGTGGGGAACGGAGTGTCTTAACACTAAGTTCCCTCTGCCTATCCTGCTGTGTGCGGGATACAGCGTGAAGCTGATTTAATTTTAATCTAATTTTAATTTAATTTTAATTCATACCTATAACAGTAACAATTTCGTTGTCCAGCTGCAACCCCCGAGGTGGCAGGCATATGGGCCACACGTAGGTGTTAAAGACGGCGGCTCTGTGCAGCTTCAATATGGCTATATCGTGGTGGTAGTTGGAGTGGTCGAAGAGCTCGTGCTGGCGTATTTCTATCACGCGGAAATTGTATGAGCGGGAGTCGTTTGTACGCTTCAGGTCGTACTCCCCGAGGCGAACGTACAGCTCTTCAGCTTTCCATCTTTTTTAGTGTGGAGATTGAGTTAGGTTTCGTTTAGAAATTTATATTGTTTGATTATATGTGTATAGAAAATAAGTATAGTTTACATTAAATACAATATGTACATAGTATATATTAAAAAAATTACGCTAGTTGTGGCGCAGAAGCACAAAGTATGACTGTAAATACGATTGGTTGTGGGTTCGATCCTCACTCGAGGAAATAAAATATTTATTGAAATTTATATTTATCAATTTCAATCTCTGAATTCGGTGGAAAGAAGGGAACGGAGTGTCTTAACACTAGGTTCCCTCTGCCTACACTGCTGTGTACGGGATACTGCTTGAAGCTGATCTACTTAATTAAAAATGGATGTGTCTGTATGTATGTATATTATCCATTATTTTATTAGTATGGAAGACAGTCGGAAATAAAAATGTGTATAGAAATGAAAATAATAATAGAAGTTTTTCTTTGGAATTTAATCAGAAATACTGATCAAATATCATATGTAGCAGGAACAGAACACTAATAAAATTTATAAATAAATAATTACTCATTACTTCGAGTGAGAATCGAACCCACAAACATCGCGTTAGTTACACGCTTGTGTCCCTGCGCCACGTCGGCCTTTGTTATGTACAATATTTCATGACATTAAAAATTATACTTTGCTGGAGAAGCAGGAGGCTAAGTTTATGAATATAATACTATCTTCATACGCTCCCTATAAAGTATTCAAATTATTACAAAAAAAAAGTTTTTATAATTTATATTTTTTTATTTGTAATTTACCTGCGGGTGCAATGGGCAGCAGTAAGAACATGGCGATCAGTGATAAGAGCGCCTCCACAGTACTGTTCAAAGCCTTCGGGAGTGACGGAGGCCATCCACGGCCATTCTCTAGGACTTGCTGGTCGAGAGCCCAGAACCCTACCCTGGGCCCGAGTACTGAGACCGCAGCCTGGGTAATATAAAAAATATTAAGTGGAGAAGTGGAGTGCCTTGACACTGTGTTCTCTGCCTACCTACCTACTATGCGAGCCAAAATTTGAATATGCCTTTTATTAAGAAATTAAACTTAATTTTTTTTACAGATGGTGATTTAAAAAAAATGTATAGCTTTTGATAAGTAAAGATGTAAAGAAAGGATTTAAAGTGTCACAAGAGTGTAAAAAACGTGTACAGTTATTTTTTTTATATATTTTTTGTTTGTTTATTGCATTTTTGTATTTTTTATTAAAACGTAGATCTATTAAAGTTGTCAAAATAAATAAAATTGGATCCGGATGTGAAACAGACATATCTAGATAATTCTCTTTATATGTCTAAAAAAATAAATTTTAATTAACTTAACAATAAAAAATAAAACAGTCACAATAAATAAAACACTCACTTTTATTTTCACAAAAATATTTAATAATTTTCATATATTACAGACCTCGGTTCTCGGCGCGTTCTATTTTGAACACGATTTCGTTTTCATCCTTAGGTGCGGTCGCGGGGAGGTCACCAGCTAGCGCGTCTATGGCACCTTCACCCAAGCTGTCCGGACAGCAGACGCCGATCGCTCTAGAAAATAAAGCAAGTTTAAATCAAATCAGTTTCACGCTGTATCCCGCACACAATGTTAATGGAACACAGTGTTAAGACACTCCGTTCAACGTATTGAGTGGCGGAACTCAACACCGCGTTTTGCCTAGGCACCAGAGCGAAATGAAACACACTGAAACACTCGAGGGAATGAATATTGACACTTTCTCGCTTTAGTAACGAGGCACAGTGCGGTGTTGAGTTTCGCTACTCAACACGCAATACCTACAGAATTCGGTGGAAAGTGGGAAACAGAAATGTCTTAATGGGAACGGAATGTCTTAACACTAGATTCCAAGGTTCCCTCTACCGGAAAACCCTTATATGTGGCTGGTACAGCGTGAAGCTAAAAAATACCTTACATTTTACTAACTTATACGATTTGTACACGTTAAATCTAAAATAGGTTCTTTTTAAATTGTAAAAATTAAATTTTAATTTTTTTTATTAGCTTCACGCTGTATCATAGCAGGGTAGGTAGAGGGAACCTAGTGTTAAGACACTCCGTTTCCCGCTTTCCGCCCGAATTTTGGAGGTTTAAATGTAAAATTACTTTATTTCGGGACTGGTATTCTTTATATAGATTTGGCTGATTAAAGTTTGCTCTGTGTATTATTTACCAGTTTAACGTAGAACTCTAACGTTTCGGTACTCGTAAGTATTGATTGTGTTTAGTTAAACAGTAAGCACGACTCACGATATATTGTGAATGCATTTATTTAACTATTGCTGTAACCACGCTTAATTATGCAGAAATATTAATGACTTCACAGAAATTTATATTTTGACGTTTCAAGGGCTTTACAATGTTAGATTACCTAGATAGGTAGGTTTTGTGTATAGCTTTCTGTATGTTTCGAGGCCAGTCGTGGCGCAGGGGAACAAGGTGTGACTGTAAAAGCGAGTTGTGGGTTCGATCCCCACTCGAGGAAATAAAATATTTACTTAAATTTATATTTCCAACGAACGATTTTATATTTATATTTCTTCGCTCAGGTGTCGAGGACAAGCGCGTAGTTGAGTTTTGCCACTCAACACGCAATACCTCCAAAATTCGGCAGAAAGTGGGGAACGGAGAGTTTTAACACTAACCTGTGCTTAACCTGCTCGATACAGAATACAGCGTGAAGCTGAAAAAAAGCTACCGCAATTAAGTATCTATTTTAACGAAAATGAAAAAAATCGAGATAGTTTTAAATACATACGAATGTTTAATAATGCAAAGGTAATCCATGAACTTCATGAAGTCCTTTTGGAAGTCCTCCTGGATGCAGTAGTGCAAGTGGCGGCAGTGCCCCGGCTTGCCATCCGGGAGCAGGCAGGCTTGGTGCGGTACGTTAGGCTAAAATTTTTTTTATTGTATAGTCTGTGTGTTGTCAGCACAGATTACGCATTATTTTTTTAACTGAATAGTTAAAAATGAATGGTTAATAGTAGGAATTTTATAAAATACATATGTTATTTAAGATTGCTGCAAGAACCAGTGATGCTAACAATATAAATAAGTTGTAACAAGCGTATAAGAATTTCGAAGTAGCTCAATGAGAACGTACTAGTGTGGTTTAGTTGGGAGCGATTGGACGGTTTCCAAGAGACGCGGGTTCTAATCCCGCTACTTTAAAATTTTGATGTTTTCTTAATCAGCACTTTTCTTGCCTAAGTGTGGAATAACACTTTAAAAATGTTTAAAAAGCTACTATATATTACATAATTAAATTAGGTTATATTAAAAACTAACTGCTAATATAAGAATGTATAGCATCAGCATAATTATTAGAAGAAGTATCGTTTCACCTGATTGTCGTTGATCTCCACGAACCGTTTAGTGCGTCCGTGTCCGATGTGCATTCCACCAGCGGCGACCAGATCCTGCCATTCTGGATCGAGAAGTTCCGCTGTGAAAAAAATGTAGTCGCTTGATAATCCATTTAAAAGTCTCGTCTTCTTGTAATAATAAAAACTGGCAGTTTATCAGGTCTTGTTGTGGTCATTGCTTTTTTCTTTTTTTTTTCAGCTTTACGTTGTATCCCGCATGTAACAGGGTAGGCAGGGGAGCCTAGTGTTAGGACACTCCGTTCTGCACTTTCGCGAAAGCCGAATTCACGCCGATTTCTAGAGGCATGTGGCACGTGTTGAATGTCGGAACTCAACGCCGCGCTTTGACTCGACATCAGAGCGAAGAATTAAAAATAGTTTATTTCCTTGAGTGGGAGTCGAAGCCGCTGTGGCTTCGATTCGTACGCTATTCGCTTCAGGTTGCGTTAATATTACGGTTATCCTTAATATTGGCCGCGATACAAGTATGTAATTATGTCAATCAATCAGCTTCACGATGTATCCCGCACACAGCAGGGTAGGCAGAGGGAACGTAGTGTTAAGACTCTCCGTTCCCCACTTTCTGCCGCATTCTGAAAACATTGCGTGTTGAGTGGCAGAACCCAACCCCGCGCTTTTCCTCGACACCAGAGCGGAGAAATGGAAATATAAATTGAAGTAAATATTTCATCACCTCGAGTGGGAATCAAACCCACAACCAGTCAGTTTTACAGTCACACTTTGTGCCGCTGCGCCACGACTGGCCTCTAATTGTATGAAATTATGTTTTTTTTAAATATTTTCTTTAAGAATCCAAGTGAAAAACTCGCAACTGTATTATATTGAAGCAAACAAATGCAATATTTGTGTGTATAATAAAAAATATATATACTTACCCTTATAATTTTCCGCCTCACAGCTTAAAACCAGAGTAACCAAAACGAGAAGACCCCACATTGTCAGAGTTCCTCCCATCACTAAATATATTTTAAACATCATTTAGGCCACAGCGGATGTCGAATATGATAACAACAAAATAACATATAATCCACAGGATGTTACTACGATAGCAAAAAAATATGTAAATTTCATTAAAATTAAACTTTATTAATATAATATTATAGGTTTGAACTGATTTAATGGCTGTTTTTCCATATGTGTATTAGTGTTTAAACTTGCAAAAACTTCAATATTATACTAAACGATATTTAATAATAGTTTTGTTTTCAAATTAAGTAAATTTCATTAATATTAAACACACAAGTATGTAGCAATATTTGCGACCAGGCATATAGACAGATTACAATATGTTATATCTTATTTTGAAATATAATCGTTTTTACATACAAAAATAAAATTATAAATCAGTATGAGGCTGTCATATTTCAGGGACACTAGCGTGTAACGCGAGAGTTGTGGGTTCGATTCCTACTCGAGGAAATGAATTATTATTTATTTATATAATAGATAATGCACTGCAATACCGCATATAAGAAAGTAGGCAGATGGAACCTAGTGGAATTCAACGTCACGCTTTAGCCTTGGTAGCAGAGCGAAAGAATTAAAATATGCATAAATAATTATTCATTCCCTCGAGTGGGGATCGAACCCACAACCGTCACGTACAGTCACACGCCCGTGCCCCAGCACCAAGACTGTCTCAATAATAATAAAATCCTCTACTAAAAAAAATACATTATTTCAAATAATTTGTATTCAGTAGCCAAGTACTTAATAACTTAATAATCTGGTAGAAAATTTCAGTCACTTGACGCTGATGTAATAATAACCCGTTCTGATTAGGAAACTATGGCACCTTGTGTTCTATTTATAGAAACTAGTTCGTCCTTAAATTAACCAACTTCAAAACTGGTCTGTTATTAGGCAAATTACGTATCAACTGGAGGAGAGTGGCAAAATTATGCTCCATTCTAGACTCTGATTGATGTAAATTAAATGTAATCAAATCAGCTTCACGCTGTATCCCGCACATAGCAGGGTATACAGAGGGAACATAGTGTTAAGACATTCCATTGTCCACTTTCTGCCGAATTTTTCGAGACATTGCTTATTGAGTGGCGGAACTCAGCGCTGGGTTTTAGCCTTGGTGCCAGAGCGAAATAAAAATATAAAAAAATAATAATTTATTCCCTCGAGTGGAGATCGAACCCACAACCATCGCGTTACAGTCACACACTTTGCTCCTGCGCCACGACGGCCTCAAATTGAAGCTTATATTAAATAAAATAAATCAGCTTCACGCTGTTTCCCGCACACAACAGGGTAGGCAGAGGGAACCCAGTGTTAAGACACTCCGTTCCCCACTTTCTGCCGAATTCTGGAGGCATTGCGTGTTGAGTGGCGGAACTCAGCGCCGGGTGCCAGAGCGAAGAAGTGAAAATATAAAAAAATAATCATTTATTTCCTCGATTGGAGATCGAACCCACAACCATCGCGTTACAGTCACACCCTTTGCTCCTCCGCCACGACGGCCGCAAATTAAAGCTAGCTAAATAAGCTTAAATAAAAGTTTAAATTTGAACAGAATTGGCCATGTTGACATATCGTCAGTCCATTTCGAATGGGCGTCGAAGTATTCTAATAATGCTGCACACCGTAGCCCAAACAATTGCTTACAGGAATGTAACGTTATGTACTATTTCGACACTCAGCTCGTTCCAAACGACATTTGTAATTGGATTCCAAGGATTTTAATAAACGCCTACAATTTATCTCGTGATAGCACATATTTACGTGTTAGACTTGCTATTTGTTGCGAGGCCGGTCGTGGCGCAGGGGCACAAAGTGTGACTGTAAAACCGACTGGTTGTGGATTCGATCCCCACTCGAGGAGATTAAATATTTATTTAAATTTATATTACCATTTCTTCGCTCTGGTATCGAGGCAAAGCGCGGCGTTGAGTTCTGTCACTCACCACGCAATGCCTCTAGAATCCGGCAGAAAGTGGGAAACGGGGTGTCTTAACACTAGGTTCCCTCTGCCTATCCTGCTGTGTGCGGGATACAGCGTGAAGCTGATTTGATTTGAGAGTTGCTATTGCTCTAAAAATATATTTACTAGCGGTCCATTCGCGGCTTCGCCCGCATATTTTATTATGCTGCATTTGCCATAAGATTGATTATATAATTTATACATACACTCATTCTTTTTGTTATTTGATAATTCAACGTTCTTTTAATTTTACATTTTCTTGAAAAGTATACGTCCAATTTATTTATTTTCATTTCATCGCTTTAGTGTTTGCAAGCAAAGTGCGGCGTTAAGTTCCGCCACTTAACGCAACTCACAATGCCTCCAGTCTATATTTACAATAGTTATTTTTTTGTCTTAGTAACTTCAAATTTATTGTTAGAATATTACAATACTATTTGTTCTTGTAGCATTTGTGTTGTACTAAATCTCCTCTATTTTTTTTTGTAACTTCACGCTATATCCTGCAAATAGCAGGGTAGGTAGAGGAAATATAGGAGCCTAGTGTTAAGACACTCCCGTTTCTTGCTTTCTCCCGAATTCTGATGGTATTGCGTGTTGAGTGTGGGTACTCAACGCCGTGCTTTTCCTCGTTACCAGAGCGAGGAAATGAAAACATTAAATGATTAATGCCCTTGAATGGGAATCGAACCAACTACTTAGCGCTTACAGTCACACGCTTGTGCCCCTGCGCCACGACTGCCCTCCAAATTTTGTTAAGTACTTATCATGAATGCATTGTCTATTTATCTGTCGCTTTCGGTGCCTTCATGAAAAATATAGCAAATTTTGGAATACGATAATTTTTACTATTTACAAGCGTGCGAAGGTAAACGACGCTGGTTGTCAATTCGAATCCCACTCGAGGAAATAAAGTATTATTTTAAATTTATATTTTCGCCACTCAACACGCAATGCCTCCAGAACTCGGCGGAAAGTGGGGAACTGAATGGTATAACACTACGTTCCCTCTGCCTACCCCGCTGTGTGCGGGATACAGCGTGAAGCTGTCACTTTACTATATACTCTACAATACTTTGCAAATATAGATTATAGTAATAGAATGCAGGTTTTACATTAGTAGCAATTAAAACGCGACTAACATTATTTTAGTCGGGGCGCCGGCGCGGGCGGAGGCTGCGTTTGGAGACTTGCGCTTGCCTAATGATTGAGTTGTGCTGCCTTTGAACTGCTCGTAGTATAGTGGCTTGACAAGTTAAATATGTAAGGCGGAAATTTAAAATATTTTTTTAGGTTTTATATATTATATTAAATATATATTAAATATTTTGAAAATTATGTAATGATGATTTTCTTTTCGGAAGAGCTATTAAAGACCAGTCGTAGTGTAGTGGCGGAAAAATGCTACTGTATATGTTGTGGGTTTTATTTTCACATCGAGGAAATGATTAGTATTTTTATTTTCTCGCTCTGGTAACGAGGCAAACCTCGGCGCTTCAGACACTTATAAAGCAGTGCCTCTAGAATCTGGCCAAAAATTGGGAACAGCAGTGTCTTAATGGGAACGAAGTACATATGTTAACACTAGGTTACCACTGATTCTGCTATATGCGGAATTCAGACTAAAAAAAAATGTTATACAACTTAGTCATCTGTGTAAAATTTAGGCATAATCGTTTTAAGAAGAACTGTAGAGAAATATTCGTAAGATTTTATATTTTGCTTTATTTAAGACCCTCAATTATTATTTCTTATTTTATTATATAAAATTGTATATATTTGGATTTTTCTTGTTAAGGATTTTTCTAGTTAACTTGCTTGTTCAAATTCCGTACCAAGATAAAATATGGTAATTGCCTTCACATATTTGTTGACGTGCGTCTGCTATTAAACTAATGCAATTAAATTACCATTTAGTATGTTATAAATTGCAAATATTAAATATTTCTATTAAGGTTTTCATATATTTATGATAATAATTACAATTTTCAACCTACTTGATGTAAGATGTAGATTATAGATGTAGATTATAGGTACCTATCTTTATCTATCTATAATAGATACAGTGATTAATAATCAGTTATATCATAAAATACAATAATAATTGATAATTAAAAACCTAGGACACTAAAAGCTCTATAAAGTAAAAAAACAACTAGAATCCACTAAAGATATTAAATCGAATCATGGCTAAGAATACTCTTGATAAGTCACCTTTCTTATAAAAAAATTGTATACATTAAAATAGATTTATCCGTTTGGGAGCTACGATGCACATACATACATACATAGACATATCAAAATTAAATTTATAACACCCCATCATTTTAATCAATGATAAGAAAAGGAAAAGAATCAATATATTTGTATATAGTTATAACAATATTATCTATTTACCATAGGTTTCATTATTAAATAAAAACTTTGTGTTAAAAGTATATTATCATTTATTCATTTCAATCATTAAATATGAAAAATACATGTGATTAATAAAAAAAATAAATCAGCTTCACGCTGCGCAGCGAGGGAACGTAGTGTAGGACATGCGTGTTAAGTGGCAGAACTCAACGCCGCGCTTTGCCTCGACACCAGAGCGAAGAAATGGAAATATAAATTTAAGTAAATATTATTGTTATTAATGTTATATTTAATAATAATTTTCTTACAAAAATAATATAAAATATTTTATTTAGTTTCCACCAGCAAGTGGCAAGTGCGCCTGCCCTTGCCAGCACAGTAGGTTACAGGTAATGACGAGTGAAGGGAACGCGTAGGTAGCTACCATTAGGTTTAGTAGCGGTATTGAAATAACCGATGTCTATAGAGATACCTTATTATAATAGACGAATCATTCGTCAAATTTGATTGAATGTGCTCATTTTATTATTTTATTTATTATTTAATTTAATTTTTTTTTCTTTTTTTCCCCGACTGCTAAGAGAGGGTTATATTCTTCGTGCGTATCTTGTATGTATGTATGTAATATTCTTTATTTCTTCATATCTCCAGAACCACTGAACGGATATACATAATTGAGGTATCGTTAGATTAGTAGTAGCAGCCCAAATGTTCTTAGATAGGTAACGTTAAAAAAAAGACGAGAGAGAGAGAGACGCCATTGGGCTAAGTGAAAAAAAAATCATTTCGAATACCAGAAATGTGACTGTTAATCCTAATAAACTATTGGGCTTGTTTATTTTTTTTAGTTTTATACAGTCGGGGTTTGTTTTTTGAAAATATATTTTTTCAAAGATGACGGTCCTTTTTACAATGCACTAACACTGGTCTATCCCGCACAAAGCACGGTAGGCAGAGGGAAACTAGTGTTAAGACACTCCGTTCCCCACTTTCCGCCGAGTTCTGGAGCCATAGCGTGTTGAGTGGCGGGATTCAACGCCACGCTCTGCCTCGACACTAGAGCGAAGAAATAAATGTAAATAAATATTTCACTTCCTCGAGTGGGGATCGAACCCACAACCAGTCGATTTCACAGTCACACATTATGCCCCTGCGCCACGACTGACTATTATGTTTTAATACCATTACGTTTAGTAGCTGTATTGAAATAACCGATGCCTATAGAGATACCTTATTATGATAGAGGAATCATTCGTCAAATTTGATTGAATGTGGTCATTTTATGGGTCCCTAAATGGTTATTGGATTTTAGTTATTATTTTTTAGATCGTTAATGTCAAAATATAGACTATAAAAAGTTGTGTTGACAATTTGTAAAGGATAGAATAATATAATTAATTTGAAAAGTATATTAAAATGCTGTCAGCACTTGAAATTTGCGCGTTTGTTTTTCTTAAGATTACAAACTTACTCTATATGTGAAAAAAAAGGAAAAAAAAATTGAGATGATACGTAAGTCATCCCAGAAAAAAGTACAAAACTTTCGTTTTAGTTAATAAAATAAAAAAAATATCGACTATTGACTCGTAACGTTATCACATTTTTGAATTTTTCAAATTTATTTTTTCCTTCTTTTCTTATCTTTTTCACACATGCAGGCTTCACGGGTCTCTTTACAATGCACTAACATAGCTCCAGCCCAATACAGCTAATTATCTAAAAGAATATGATTACCGTTTTTTTTGTTTTAAACACATTTAGGAACTTTTTTATACGTCTTCTTAATAAGTAAATAATTATCGTAAATCTTTTATGCATTACGATAGGTTCGAATTTATCCAGCAGTAAAAGTTTCAAATTGAATTTCTATATTTTTATAATCACTTCTACATTCGAATAAATATTATCTTTTTAAAGTTTGATACTTTAATAGAGTCTGCTGACAGACTATATACATCAGGGGTTCCCAATCTTTTCTTGATCAGTGACCACTTTTATAGAATTCTTGTAATAGCAGATATCACTTTGTACATAAAATAAAAATGAATTAATAATTAAACAAAAAAATTAATTTCAAAGTCAAAAGTTTGAAAAAAAATCTGACATTTCGTATGATGGGGTGTGTGAATTTTTAAGTAAATATTAAAAATCAATGAATTTCAAAGTATGTATATTAAATTTAAATATCAAAATATTGTATCTTTTAACAAAATTTTAAATTATTCGCGGACCATATTTTAGCTACTGGTTCACGGACCACTGGTTGGGAACCGGTGACCTACATGATGCAAAAACATATATAATCTTGATGGATACAGCTATTTACCTACATTACCGTATATGATTGTGCGCGGTACAACTTAATTTAAGTTACAGGTACCCATAAGTACGATACATACGTACATAATTTTATATTACTTAAAAAAAATTAAATCAGTTTCACGCTCTATCCCGCACAGAGCAGGGTGGGCAGAGAGAACCTAGTGTTAAGACACTCCGTTCCCCACTTTCCGCTGAGTTCTGAAGGCTTTGCGTGTTGAGTGGTGGGACTCAACGCCGCGCTTTGCGTCGATACCAGAGCGAAGAAATGGAAATATAAATGTAAATAAATATTTCATTTCTTCGAGTGGGGATTGAACCCACAACCAGTCGGTTTTACAGTCACACTTTGTGTAATATTTTTTGTTACTATTATTTATGTGTGACCATGGCCTTAAATTAAATGTAAAATAAATAACAACATGTTATTATTTTGTTACACTCTATTTTATGTTTTTTTTTGTCGTATCACAATATATAACTAATATTGTATAATATTTGTAGAATAGACCGACAGTGGTACAGTGACAGTGACAGTGGCACAGGAGCACAAGCAAGCGACTGAAAACATAACAGCTTGTGGGGTCGATTTCCACTTGAGGAAATAAATCTATACTTATTCTTCTTCATTCATAACTTCGTTTCTGTACATTGAAAATATTTAAAAAAAAATTAGCCAGGCCGTTAAAGGATAATTAACAGAAACCATTTCCAACATTTTTGGAATTTTTGCCTGTTTGTCTGTTTGTCTGTTTATCTACTTGTCTGTTTGTCTGTTTGTCTGTTTGTCTGTTTGTCTGTTTGTCTGTTTGTCTGTTTGTCTGTTTGTCTGTTTGTCTGTTTGTCTGTTTGTCTGTTTGTCTGTTT